>VZUI01069163.1:0-14632 GCA_013401135.1 Cettia cetti | reverse complement strand
GGTTTTGTGTGTTTTTGGGTTTTTTTTGGTTTTTTTTTTTTTTTTACAGATTTTTATATCCAGTTTGTCATGACACAACAACAAAGATGAAAGGGTTTTAATTAGCACTTTATGTGGGTTTTGGTCACTTTTAATTACATGTGAATAGTGCAGAAGAAAAATTACAAACACAGCTTATTAGTAACAAAGGAAATTCTACCCTTTCTGCTGCACACTTGAGATTTTGCTCAATCTTGTGGGCTGAGATTTGACATAATTAAGCTCAATGTAAAAATAACTCATCTATCAATACCATCATTTATCATGAAAGGATGAGCTCTCTGTAATGCATGGTTTGAATTAACTGTTGCTTGCTGTCGAAGTGACTGAGATGCTGTGTACACATTTGGCACTTATGTGCATACATGAGTTTTTGTAGATGTCTTTTGGAGAGAGAGCCAAGAGTGCCGAAAAAAAGACTCTGAAAGCAACCTGAGCACACATGTGAACACAAGCACTTGCTATGCACTGAAAGCTTTGTCCTTTAAACAAGTTTCCTGTTTGCCTTTTTTGGAGAAGAATTAGCTTTCGTTGTTCACTGTTTAAAGCTCTTCACTTTAACATGCCCTCAGGTCCCTGCAAGGTGACACTTTAGACAAGCTGTAAAAGAAATGTAGTTCCTCAGCTGCTGCTGTGCACTTGATAGTTTTATCTTATAGAAATTATGTTTCTATAACCCTTTATTTATTTCAAGCAAATATTCATGGAAATAAATAATTTTCTATTACAGGTTTATGCTGTAGAATACATTGCTACCACTACAAATATGACTTTTCCACTGCTTACACAGAGCAACACAATTTGGTCAGAATAAGCCATTTAACCAGGGCCTGGGGTACTCCAAGGGACCCTGAGCCAGGCAGGCTGTCCTCAACTCTTGGAGAGGAACAGGTGTGCCAGGAGGCAGGAGGGGTTCTTCTCACAGCCCTCTTAAGTCATAAACTTGGCTGCTGCTGTGTTCAATTTAGAACACAGCAGCAGCCATGATTAATTTACAAGATGATCTTGTGTAGTGCAATGCTGTCTCAAGGGAGACACAGTGATCACCACGGAGTCGAAGTGGGAAAAGAGGAAGTTTAATTTTTTTTACAGCTTATATAGATTTCTAAAAAGGAGACCGGATTGGAAGACTGAGGTTCAACCTCTTCAACTCCACTGGTCTTCGAAAGTGTCCATCAATTGTCCTTTCACAGGAAGGTATGTAAAATAAGATAAAGAGTTCTGTAAACATGACTTTGTTTACATGAAATTTCTGACTTCAAGGCTGAAGGCTGGGAAACAAGGCAGCAATCTTGACATTGACCACCCCTTTGCAGGCAGAGGCTGATGACACATGGTGCCACATTGTCCTGGTAGCAATAGGTCACAAGCAGGTGAGAGTGACTTGCCTGGGATTTCTGTCCAGCCACCTTCTTTCTCTGGGGAAGTTGAATGGCTGTGGAGAACAGGTCATGAAGGGAGCAGGTGGAACAGAGCGTTGGGGTTGCAGCAAACATGAGGGTTGTAGGAAAGGAAGCTCAAATCCTGTTTGGGCTCCCAAGTGTATGAAGATAGCAGGGACATGAGCAGTGGCTGTGGGAACAGCCCAGGGTGGTGGCAGGGGGAAGGGGCACCTGCTGCTTTCCACTGAGATGCTGCTCAAGGTAGAGCAGAGTGGGGAATGGCAGCCAGAGGAATCACACAGCATTAAAAAGGAGTCAGTGGCCCCACAAAGCACATGTGGGGATGGAGGAACTGAGTTAATAAGAGGCAAAGGACCAAATGGGGACAAAAACCAGCAAATGATTGAAGGACAGGGAGAAAGATGGCTTCTCTCTGGGGATGAAGAAGGAATTGCCAGTGAATCCAGGGCTGGTGAATCTTATTCATTGCTGGTGCTCTCATTCTTGAATAACATAATGAGCACCAAACTGAAGTTCCATTTTCAGAATAGTAAAATGATTAGATCAGACAAAGGAGGGAAAAAGTACAAAAAAAATTCACAGGCTGCAGAAAAGCTATCTTGAGCCTAAAACACGTCTATGCATCTACCATGTAGCCCTGCATCTATAGGTACATATATAAATAAGTATTCACATTTTTCATTGGCTCAGAAGTAATTTTAAAATTTCCAGAGATTACCAATATACAGAAATTCCCTGGAACCTTCTTAGCATGTTATTGCAGTAAGAGCTGTTCAACACCAGCAAAAGATGACATTGTGTACAAATACAAAGTACATTTATACCCTGGCCAAGTAGTTAATCACAAATAATTATGTGAACAATCCCACTTAATGTACAAGTTTGTCATCCATATTCATATTTTCATGTTCTGATGGTCTTTTATCACTGTCCATTGCCACTTTTGGGAGATGCTGAAGATCCTTTTGGGAAAGGAAGAATGCAATGATTCTATGTGGTTGTGAACTTGGCAGTGCTGGGTTAATAGTTGGACTCGATGATGTAAAAATTCTTTTTCACCCTAAATGGTTTTATGGTTCTGTGTTTAGGCCAGAAGGCTCTGATAGTGCCTGTAACTGCTTCTTGAAAATTCTGTTATTTTTAATAGGCAGGCAGCAGTGAAGCAGCTGCTTAGAGCCAGGTATTTCTCTTTCCCACTCCTGTGGCTCCCTGTGGTGGCAATATGAACTGGCCTTGCTTGTGTTTTTTGATTTGTTATTTTTTGGCAAAGCTGTGCACAGTTTATTTCATTTGACTTTAGGTTCAAACGGCATTCTGTAGTGCTGTCAAGAGCTGAAATGTCAGAATGAAATACTGAATGCTATTACCTCAGAAGCTTGGTGTCACAAATTATGGAGGGTACAGGCTAACTGTCCACAACATTTCCTGTGATTGTTGCAGCAGAGCCATGCTCCATTTTTCAATACATTGGTCACAGGTTGATAAAACCAATTTCTCTGAGAATTTTTTTGCTGGCACCAGGTAGAAGACATCACCACTGAAGAGAAAAACGAAAAAACCCCCAAAACTAAAAAATCCCCTACAAAACAGCCCATAAAAAAAAAAAAAAAATCTCAAAAATAATTATAAATGGTGAGTTTTTCAATTCCAAAAAATGGAACAGGATATCTGTGGCCAAGCTGAGATTGATGCTGTAGCTTCGCATGCAGTTGTGTCAGTTCAGTGCTAGTGTAGATGTTTTTCCTCTCGCCCAAGTCAGCAAATGTTGAATGTGTTGTTCAAGTTCTCTTCCCACTCTCCCTTTTGCCTATTTGAATTCTGCTGCAAACTTAACCTGCCTTATTCAGATTTGTAACGGCATGAGGCTTATGTGCTAGCTGGGACATGCAAGTACCTGGAGTCCTAGAAATGCTCATGATTTGCATTCTTAATGAAGCATAATTTAAAATCCTAAATATAGAAAGTGCTCTGTAACAGAAATGGATTAAACCAGCTTCTTTCCCCCAGATCTCAAACATGCCTTTCAGCCCAGAAGTTTAGGAAGAAGCCCTGTAAAGCCCTGAGTCTTAACTGCTTGACAAAGGAGAACCAGAAAACAAAAAAAAGATCTTTCTGTCGGGTTAAATCCAGAATCTGCTGATGGGTCCTGCCCAATAGCAGGTCAAACTTGTGATGCTAGAAGAGTCCTTAGGGACCTTAGTTTTTTTGCTAATCTCGTATTGCTTTTTTGTCTATGGATCCAAGATAGGCATTATTAAATGCTTCAGAAGGGCAGGTTTGTCTAACTTTAAAGTTTTACATTAACTAGCTATGTTGTCATTTTTTCTGCTTTCTATTCTTTATCAGTTTAATTTCAGAATATCTCCTCAGTACCATTTTTGAATGCCCTGGATTAATGGGGCATTATTCCAAATGCCATGGTAATTCTTCACCCTGGAAAATGCTCCTTAGCTGGTTCTACACCACAAATTGCATCCTTACTCCCCAACTTTTATTGGGCCTTTGAGCAATAGTATGATATAGGCAATAAGTATCTCTGCCAATTGCCAGGTGTTATTCTCTCGTTATGACAGATGTTTTCTGCCTCCATCACTTCAAAGCCTTCAATAATTAGCCCTACTCCTAATGTTAGAGTTTCAGCAGCCTGAGCTCTAGGATGTTCAGCTGTGTTTCTCTATGTCCTGACACTGTCCTGAGCAAACTCCTCTGTCTCTCCTATTGTTTCCTTCACCTATCTCAGTCCCCTATGGCTTTGCCTCCCATCAGAGAGATTCAGTGTAAAATTAAGTCCTTACTACCAAGGGTTTTCCTCCAGAGAAATTTAAGAAGCTGAATGAAAGTAACTAACCACAGCTTACTTAGGGACAGGATCCTAAAATGAAGAAATCAGGCTTGTCTCAGAAAACATGGGAATGACATGAACTGATGGCACAATCCTTCTCATTGTCTCCCACCAAGTCAAAAAGCTCCTTTCAGCCCTTCACAAGCAGCCGGGTGGTTACTGCTTCCCTGGCTCTGGGGTGGCTTAAGGGTCCCGCCCAGTCCCTGGTCCCACAGTCTGGCTGCCAAAGGCAAGCAGAGGCTGGGCCAAAACACAGGTGCCCACACAGGCAGCCAGACCCATTTCATCCTTGCGCCCCGTGCTGCAGGCTGGCGGCTGTCACTGGCTTCTTCCCTGGTCACACCCTTACACACTCCTTCATGCCCGTCTGTCTTTTCCTCCACCCACTACCTGCAGGTTTGATTTCCGCCCCCCCCAACCCGGTTTTTTTGGGTTTTTTTCACCTCAAAGTGATAGCAATTCCTGGTGCATTTATCTTAGATGATGTGGTTGTCGTAAGATGAAGTACCTGCAGCAGCCAGTCTGCGGTTGATTTGAACGCAGGCGAGTCTCAACAATGAGCTTAAAGGAGGGTGTCAGGTATAAATCTTGTCTTCAAACAGCCAGGTTGCATTCCAGACTTCAGAGACACCTCTTTGTGTGGAAGGTTGGTTGGGTTTTTTTGCCTCCTTTTTCTTTTTCTTGGACCTGGAAGAGGATGAAAGTGGCGGGGTGTGTGCGTTCGTTTAGGCTGATAATGAGAGTGGGGCTCACGGGCATGGTAATTTGGCAGCCTCTTCACTTCCTGTAACAGTTTTTTAAAAAAAATCATTCAAGGGCTGCTTAAAGACAAACATTTTTTGTTTAACTACTGGTGGCTCATTTTCTGAACACCCATGCAATTAATCTTATTTGTATTAAAGAGGCAGGCTGCTTTTTGTAAGGTTTTCTGAGCTATAATTAATGAAGATCAAAAATGTTACAGAGATGTAACATTTAACTTTTCATAGGTGCAACAACATCTGCAGCAATTAAAGAAAAAGGCATTGTGTTGGGGTTTTTTCCCTTCAAAGTGTCTTTGTTAAACCTCTTCAGTATTCTAGCTGGGAATGTAATTTTTGGTGAGGAGAATAATCGATACTAAAACCACAGATTTTTTTTTTTTATTATTTCATTGGTTGTCAAATGCATAGTTTAAAAATATTATCAGCTATGTCAGACTTGTGAGAACCCAGCCCATGAAGTTAAGTGAAGAGCTACCTGTATTGCACCTTGAAGAATCAGACCCAAACAAGAGTGTTTACTGTTTGCATAGTAGTTTTCAAGCAAATGCATGAGTGTGTTAAACCTTCAATAGCATCATAGCAGTTTCATGATTTTACAGGTAGAAAAATCCTGGATGTTTTGCCACTAGGAATTCTGTAATACAGATTATCTTTTAGCTGTGCTGTTTAAAACATAATTAGTTTTTAATAAGTAGCTTATTTATCTCTGGATGATTAAATGAAGAACTCTGGAATGCATCACTTGAAGACATACGACAAGAAACATGCATAGTTCTACCTTGGCACTAGCTGCCTCCCACTCCACCAACCTTTCAGCAACTCTAGCAAAAAGAAAATCTGGTTTTCACTGGCTTGAAATCAAAATGTGGATGGCTCCAAGTGTGTCACTTGGATTCACAAGGCAATGCCAACCTTTGCCTTTACAACAGACATACACCATCCTTATGCCAGAGATTCCTGTTTCATATGCATGTGGCATCTTGCAAGCACTTTGTTAGATTTTAAAAAAAGCTGCAGCTACATCATTCCTATTACTAGCTGAACTCTTCTGACACTGCTAAAGCAAAATCAGCTCTGTCATCTCTGTGATCTGCAGTTTGATCTCAAACATTGTTTGAGGAACAAACTGTCCTGGTGTGATCCCAAAAAATAAGAGAAGCACCATCTGATGTGTACTAAACCACATTAAGAATGAAAGAAGAATTGATCTTTGTCCTCTCACTGTGGATGCAAGTATCACATGAAAGGTGACATATGAAGAAGTTACAACCCATGGATATCTACTGCACCATTTTCATGTACCATGAAAAGTGCTACCTGATGACGAGTAAAAAGTAACAAAAAACCTGCATGTCTAGAAACCTGGAGGGAGCTATGAGCAAGAGTTCTGGGCAATGCTGAGCACCCTGCTGCTGGGCCCCAGCAGCCTACACCCCAGCTACTCCATCCCAAGGAGAGAGCAGCTCAGTACCCTTTTGTCCAGGGGTCCTTGTGTTTAACTCGTGCTTGATGTCTGAAGATAGATTTGGTTTGAAGAAATGTTTGCAAAAGTGAATCATGGAATTGCACATGCTGATTGCATCACATTTATTTCTGTTTACTTTGTGACTCATAACTTTCCTAATTATATACAAGCAAAAAAGGCTAAAAAAATTCTTGTATTTAAATGTTAAGTTATCCGTCATATACAAGAGACATCTGGTCTCCAAATTTAGCCCCTCTCAAGGCCAAAGTCCAAGCAGGGCCAGTGGTTTGAATGAGAGCATTGGGCTTTGTGCAGAGGATAACTGTAGCAGGATGGCTTGGGGGTGTCAGGAGAATTAGCAGCAACATGCTACCTCAGTCCTAGCAAAACCAGGCACAAGAAAATGTCAGCAGTTTCAGCTTTTTTCTTAACTACAAAACTGTTATACGTAAAAAAATGCATAATTCCAGGACCAAAATCTGTACGTTCTTTGAATGATATCCAGGCTTTTACATTTTGGCTGAGGTAAACCCCTCCCACAGTCCCCGGTTACTCATCTTTCCAAGCACTCTTTCATCTCTTATCTTTCAGACTGTAAGATCTCTGAGAAAGAGACAGTCTTTATTTGTGTACGTACAGCACTCGCATATTTAGCACTAAGCTCAAATGTTTGCCTACACTGTAAAATAGTTGCCAAACAGTGTGGTTTAAGAGTGTGTCAAGGGTATTAATTTCTAACAATTAAGAAGGGAGTGAGAAACAGTGTGAACAAGCTGTAGTTTTTGTTCAAAACAAAGTGATTGAGCATGGATCTCCCTGAAGATTTCAATCAGAGAACCCCAAATGCAGCGTTGGTCAGAACACAGCTGAGGTTGTCTGTGCAACAATATTCCTGTGCCTTAGCTTCTTTCTGCCTCATGCTACTTGTATGCTAATCACAGCCATCATCATGAAAAAGTTTTGATAAGAATGTTCTCAGGAGGAGTTGGAGGGCTCTGGGAAGCTACACTCATTGTACTCAACAGACTCTGTTTGTTCAGGAAAATGAGGCATTTGGGGATTTTTCTTTACCTCTTCAGCCTGTCCCCTTTTTATCCAACAGATCTACTGTGTGAGGCCCTGGATTTTTGATCCTGCCCTCAAAATGAAGGCCTGCTTTAAAGTCAGAGGAACAGTGCCTTTGATGGCTTTTACTTATTATACTATATAGCCACTACACACATATGTTCCATTTATAGGTAAAAACACAGCTGGTTTGACTCTGTATGGCACTTTTTCACATGACATGATTCTTTTTTCTGGTGACCTGCAAGAGTATGAAGTAAGTCAGAAAAAATAGTATTTTCACCCTCACTTCATGTAGAAATTAATAATTGCCTGGGCACCAACCTCTGGAAGTTTATATCTGTTTTCTTTCCCTGACTCCCATCATAGCCTGAAATCAGAAAAACACTCTGCATCTTTCTTTAATGTGGTCTCAAAGATGAGATCTTTTAGTGTTGTTTTTTTCTGCCTATGATTTTAAATGAGTAGTAGATGCTCTGAAGAGCTGTATTCATTTGTCTGCCTATGTGTGGCTACTGCCATTTGGGCTGTGCTATATAAGATATCCACGTGAGCTTGGCAGGTCACACAGGATATAGGACCTTGATATAGGACCTTGAGGGGACTCACTGCCTTTTGAAGTGGGACACTGGGGTCAGGCAGAGTCCACAGGACATCTCAGGACATGCCACCACCCCCCTGTACATGGGTAGCTATGTTGAGCCCTTGTTGAGGCCAGCAACAAGAAGAATTGCTTAGTTAACAGATCCAGAAAGCTCTTGATCCGCTTCCTGGTCATTAGACAACTTCCTTTTCCCCAAGAATATCATACCTTTCTTCTTCCTTGCTTTCATGGGTCTTCCCAGCTATCCAAGTGAATACAAGTTTTATGTTTGCTGCTGCATATGGTGGATTCCTACTTTGAATGTCAATATGATCCCTTTGCAACACCCTAGTAGGGTTTCAAAATTATGTAGGCAATTTATTATCACAAATATGAACTGATTATTAATTCCTAGCAATCTTCTATGAAAATCACAGAACAGAACATAAAAAAATTGGCTACAACATAAGATTGGCTTAGAGGGTTTCAAAGTAGGGGTTTCTTGAGTTTGAGGTCCAGTAACATTGAATGTCCAAAAAGCAAGATCACTCTATTTTTAAAAAATTATAAATTTCCTATGCCTTATGAAAATTACCCTCATGTTTCCAAAGATACCTGGAAGAAGATCAGGCCTTGACATTATTGAATGAGTAATATTGAGATATACTTCCACATTTAAAAATTGCTAGATAAAGAAATGGCACCTATCTGGTAACATAAACTGCTTTTTTTCAAGCCTGACCTATTGCAGTGTCTAGAGATTTACACTAACACTTTGTTCAAACCTTCAACTTAGTGTCATCATAGAAAAAAAGGTCATCTAGAATTTCAGAAAAAAATGGACCTCTTCCTTAAGTCAAACCTCACTTCTTTCTGGATCCATTTCTTTATTAAAGACACGTGACAAAGTGAAGTTAAAGTGTATCTACATCTGAGGCAGGTCAGGGATTTGTTTCTCACGGTGGTAGTAGGCTGGTGAGGACCAATGTACAATATTGCTTGTCAGGAGTAATCACATTTAAAAACCTAACGGAGAACTACCCTCTTGCATTCCTTCTTGCTCTTGATCCTGGGTATTTGGTAGAGAAACTATCTTTGTGCCCATTACACTGAATCCATGAAAAGCAAATTTGAGTGTGTGATGGCATTGATCTGTAGTAATGACGTGCTTGTAAAAAGATTGTTTGTTTTACCTTGAACAAAGTGCTAGAAGTTAATAACACAAGAGCTTCCATGGAACAGTGTTCTCTGTGCTGCTGAGCCTTGGAGAGCCCATCTTGGCAATCACCATCAGAAGTCGGTGTGGAACTTTCACAGTAGGAATTCAATGTCTTTTCTAAACATGAGCTTAGGATGGCTGGTAGTTCAGAGGAAGCTCTATGAGGGGTGAAGTCTGGCACATCTCAGGATTGTCTGTACATTGGTCTCAGTGCCTTAAATGTGTGAAGATGAGGACTGGTCTCCTCAGCCCTGTGTCCACCGCCAGAGTTCTCCAGGCCACTTTTGCAGAGGGGTTTGTATTAATGTTAATAAAGATTACACATAGAAAGGAGTTTTTCAGTCAGTCACTTCTTTACATACACACACTCAAACCCTACTAACACTGTTTCTAAGTAACTTAAACAATTCATAAATTCTGTTCTAACTCAGAAAGTGTTTTAGACAGTAATACTGGGAAATGGCTTTGGAAAATACAAAGCAATTCAAATGTAGGATTTGCCAAGTGAAACAGTTTACATGTTTGTAGTACTTTACCTGATAAAATTGCTTTTTTATTTTAAGAGGAGCAAAAATCTTTCTCAAAACCATGGGAAAACACCATCAGCCAGGTCTTCTTTTTATGCACCATTTCATCCAATCTGAACTCAGTCCTCAATTTGGCCAGTAAAATACCCTGGAAGTATGCCCTTATCCCCCCCTCCCCTCCCACACCCCCCCGCTCCCCCCCCAAGTCATGCTAGGAAAGCATTTGCTGCCTGGAAGCACAGACTGCTAAACCTGTAGCAGCACCACCAAGCCATCTCCATCTCCAAAGCAACCATGTTTGGTCCAAAGGCTGAGGAAAGGAATACTTGGCTAAGTGGATTTCCATCCTTCTAACTAGAAGCTGGTATCTTTGCTCAACCCTAGGCAAAAAGAAGGCAGGAGAGCAGCTCAAATCACACCACCATGGCTTTAGGACCTAGACTCTAGCAGTCCTAGTGTTTACAGTGTGAGACACAGAACCAGACACCTGAGAGCACTGAGGTGCCCAGAGGATGTCCCTGCTGAAGAGCCTGGTAAAGGGGCACCAGGGAGGGTCTTCCTGAGCTGCCTGCATTGAGGAGGAAGGTGAACTCCAGAGCATTCTCTACCTGCTCTCTGGCATGTCTGTGTAGGGTGCTTGGGGGGAAAATATGGGCTTCCTCAGGATCACTGCTCAGTGCCATAATGGATGGCTAATTATAGGTCTTGCAGTGAAAGAAGCAGCCCCACAGAGATCTTAAGCTACAAGATTTTCAGTAGAGACATTATTTCTGGGATATTATTCCCACAGGCCAAAGTACAATTACAGTGTTGGTTTATGTTTCCTTTCAAAAAAAAAAAAAAGTTAAATGAGCAAAGTGTATGGTTTTAAATTAATCCTCTTATCAAAGACTCACTTTGACAAAATTTCACCTTTTGCTTCCTCTTTGTAGTGTCAGTGATATCTGGGAAAGTCTCTGGTTTGATTCTTTGCATGGCACAAGGTAAAGGGCCTGAGGAGGTACAGGGTGGAAGGCTTGGTCCTGCAAGGGTGGGTACTTTCTTCGAAATCATCAGGAAACCTGATCCTGAATAGTAAATGAACAAAGAAAGAAGCCCTTAGCTATGCAGTACTCCTCCAAAACAGCAAAGAGGAGTCATTGTTGTTCCCTCTACACATAGGTGAACAAGTTCTTGAAGCAAGTCAGGGGTCTACTTCATTCGTATTGGGAGCCTTGAAATATTGTTACTTGCACCTGACCACTCTACGGGGAGATATTACAGTAGAACTCTTTGCATGCATCCTAATAATTGCATAGGAAAATGTTCCCACAAGTTATCCATAATTAACCTCTCCCCAAAAGATAAATATATGAGGGAAAGACTGGGAAAAAATAGCTCTGATTTAGAAATAGTGAAATCATTTTGCCCTCTCTAAAGTGTCACTTCCTTGGACAAAGTGACAGAAAGATGGATTCCGTTTGAAAGCTTTGAGCTGTCATGGAAGTGGTGTTTTCTACGGCACACATTTCTGACTTTAAAATAAAAATGGGCAGAGTTTGACACAGTTAGGAGCAGTTTGCAAGCTGTGTCTTGGGAAGAGGTAGTGGAAGAGAGAAAAAACTATCAGAACTGAGAACTGTGCATGTCTGCCTGGGATAAATTCAAAGTCAGAGCACTGTTTTGAGGGTCGTTTGAGTTCATTCAGGATGTCATTGAAGTGTCGAAGCCCAAAGTTTATATGTGTTCAACACTTTGTGCTGTATTACTGAGAAACAGCATGCAGCAGGATGGTGAGAAGTCATTAAAAATAAGGAAGACAATAGATAGGACCATATTTTTCAGTCTTATTTGTAGAACTTCAATCCCAAAATACAGATTTTATGAAAGGATATACAAATTGTATGTAATGGCTTTTCACAGCAGATGCTACTGCCTTTTAAACACATGGTAAAAAACACAGGACTGTGTTGTGCTCAGAAATACTTTCTATTTCCATTTAGAGTGTGTGGGTTTGGAGCATGTGACTGGAAGGGTAATGTTTTAGGTTTAACAAAAATGGGCTTTGGACTCTGCCTCACAGAGGACGCTCAGAGATTTCATCTAGAAAGAGAAGCAGGGCTTTGGTTGCCTGGCCACTCTGCAGGGAATGGGGTGGTCCTTTGTGGGCCTGCATTCCCGAGGCTTGAGCTTGATAGCATTCCCTTTCCCAAGCACCAAACATGGTTTAAATAGGATGCCTGTTTTCTGATCTTAAACAGCACTGTCAGCAGCTTGATACTTCAAAGACCATGCTAGGCTGCTGGCTGAGTGCCAGTCCTCCGAAGGAAGGGTGCCCACATCACTTGGCACAGCAGCTGGGGTTTCTCTTTGTCTTGTCTCCAGTCACCAGTGCCAAACCTGCCCCTTTGGTAAAGCCCAGGATCTCATCTAACCACAGGCCACATATACAATAGCCTTTGCAAACATGATTAATTGTCTCTGAGATGTACAGCAGCCTGGGGAGTAGCTCAATCTCTAGCAAAGAAAACCTGTTCCCTGAGATGCAGGTATATGAGAACAAAAACCTGTTCCCTGAGATGCAGGTATATGGGAACAAACAAGAGTGGAGGTGGGCACTTTAATTACAAACCCAGGTAGTCTGTAGCAGATGTATCCCAACCTACAGTTCTCTGAACACATTTAAAGGATGAAAGTGAGTGGTTCATGTAAAAGAGGCAATAGTCATCACTGAATATCCCAGTCCTAGAGTAAGCTCAGTATTGTTTTTAAAGCCTGTTGCTTTCCCAAGATGTCAATTTGCGTGACAGGATGCTAGTTGTATTGTCCAAATGCTCTGTCAAATCTATCAGTTACAAGGAAATACTGTGCCCTCCTCCTTCTCTCTGAAATTCCTTGAATACCTGGTGCCAGCAGTTCAGCTGATAATGCAAAGAGGGATGAAAGCAGACAGCCTTGTTTAGAAGAAGTGACTTTTCAAATGGGCTTTGACAGGCTCCCTTCATCTTTTTGTAACTTGTCATTTCAATGCAAGCAACAGACTACAAATAAACCCTTGGGTACAGCAAAGGCTATGGCACTTCTCATATGTTCTGTAACCGAACTGTTCCTTAATTGTTAATGTACTAGTGATTATTCCATTACTTGAAATATATAGAGTGTTGTATTTCAGTCTCTGAGCTCAGATTTGGCTGTTTTCAAGATACTTCTCAGGTTTCTGATCAAACTGCTAAGTACAGGTTTATGTTAAGGTCGGTGCTTATAGTTGTATTGTTTTGATAGTGAAATTATAAGACCACTTCCTTTGAGTGCATTGAACACCCACCAGTTTTATCTGTGTGATTCTCTTTTATTAACTCTGTCAACTGCCATACAGAATGAGCTCTTTGTGTCTCATGGCTCAAATCCAGATGCCGCCAGCATCACTGTAGAACTTCACTGCAGACTTCAGGGAGGTTTCACCTGCACAGCTGTGCCTGATGCTTCACCTCAGGGAGGAAGCAATCTTGTTCATCCTGAGCTGCCAGGCTGTACTTTTGAAATGCGGTTGTTCAGACAACCCACGTCCCCTCAAGTGTCTCAGCCCCTCCTAGTCTAGGGTCAGTGGTGTCTATCCCTCACAGGTCTGGAGTCAGGCACCTCAGTATACACCCCTCCTCACCAGGTGGAAGTTAGTGCCGTCACACAGGGAGCATGGGACTGTTCACAGAGACACAGCTGTGTCCCTCTGTGCCTTCTAGTAAACAATGCTGGAGATGACAGATTTTAAATCCCTAATATAAGAGAAAAATCTCTAAAGAAACAGGGAGAAGAAGCCTACCTAAAAAACAAGGCTGGACTGTTTCACTTAGGGCAGAAAAGCACCATGCAAAAATGTGACCGGGAGCTACTGCATGCAGACCATGTAGTTTGCACAGCAGAAGAAATATATCCATGTGGCAACAAGGGCCTCAGCACAGAGCCTGAGGTATGCCTTGGGCTTTGCCTCTCCTGGCTTAGTCCCAAAATATATTAAAGTAGCCTGGAAGCTGCTTTGACTTGTATCCAGCTGTAAGGGCTCCAGTGGACCATGGAGGCACACAAGGCAGGGTGCAGTAATGGTTACAGGTTTTCTGATCTATCTGAAGCATCTATGGCAACTTGTCAGACTGATCCATAGGAAGATAACTAAAGTCTACTCAGCTGCACATGAGCTCACCCTCTTAAGATAGGTCCAAGGCTTTAGAGAAAAAAGCATATTTACATAAGAGAGAAAATGTTTCCCGTATTTATTGCTTCCAAGCTGATCTACAGCAGTCAGTCTATCATGAGAATTACCCTTCCGTGCTTTAGCTCCTCCCTTTAAAGCAAGCTCCTACTATGCAACACAACAAACAAATTATGCTAGTCTGCTTACCTGTACAGGTCATGCTCCAGCCTCCATTGCAGTATGGAGTACTGAAGTACTGCAGTACTTCCAGTACTTCCAGTATGGCCTCCCTTCCCTGTGGGATAACCTTCAGTAATGGGAGGCAAAGAACAAGAGCAACACTGCACAATGGCATGCTGTGTTTGAGCCACCTTAAGAATATGCATCAGGGGTCTGCCTGGATCTGGAAAGGCAGACCCCTGATGGGTTGGAAAGGCAGCATTAGTCCTTTCTCACACTGTAGGGCAGTTTCTTTTATATACATACATACATACATACATACATACATACATACATACATACATACATACATACATACATACATACATACATATATA
>VZUI01069162.1:0-15421 GCA_013401135.1 Cettia cetti | reverse complement strand
GGAAGGAAGGAAGGAAGGAAGGAAGGAAGGAAGGAAGGAAGGAAGGAAGGAAGGAAGGAAGGAAGGAAGGAAGATCAGTTCACAATCTATATCAAACTTTTCTTCTTTTTTTATTCCTAAAAACAGCAGAAGGATCAAATGTCACAAGCTTCCAAGAATACTCTCGTGATTGATAGGTGTATAAGTTGATGATTGTCAATCTTAATGAGGACATAGCAAGATTGCTGGGTTTCAGTGCTATATTTTCTCTCCCTGTAGGCAATCAACACCATCCTAAGGATGCCTTCAGGTCTATGTATGAGAAAATTAACATTCTGTGAAAGTGCATTTCTTTCAGGATTAATACTGGAAATCTCAATGACACTATGTTGCCAAAAGAATGCTGAAAAAATTACAGATGTAAATATTCTTTTCTGTTTTTACTCTAACAGCAAGGAAGCTCCAAGTATTTTAACAGCGAGAGGCTGTGGACAAGCCTATGGTCTTTTCCTGTTTGGTGTTTTTGTTTTGGTTAAGGTTTTTTGGGTTTTTTTGTCTTATTTTTTTTTTAATTGGAGGAAGGAAGAGGCAGTTGGGAAGGTTCATCCTCATCTTCTGCTTGTTTTACCTTCATGTGGTTTAACCATGATCAGCAGAACAAACCCATAGACACATCTGTTAGGAGGTACCAATTCTCACTTCCCAAACAACATCCAGAATCATCCTGTTTCCAGTGAGAGTTTGTTTCAAACACTGCTCAGTCCAGTTTGAAATATTTTGAAACAATGAGAATTCCTTAGAAGGAAATCTTCTCTAGCTAATAATTTTTCCATTGTGTACAATTCACCAGGTACTCCAATTGCATTTTCTTGTCTGTCTCATGTCCCCTAAACTCAGTCTGATAAAGGGTGCTGCTCTGATGTGCGATACTTCATGGGTTCTCAAAAGCTGAAACAAATGTTAACTAGTTTGCAAGACCTCAGAGAAGCTCAATTTAAATACAATGATTGATTGAGATGAATGGATATGAGAGTTTTAACGGAGACTCACATGAAAATATTTCTAGAAAATTGCTGGAAGCTGCAAACAAACATTAATTTTAAAAATGAAATTCTTCCTCTAGGAGATTTTGATAAAATACCCAGTTTATAAAGAGTGGATGCTTGCAGTTGTGAGAATTTTATGTAAGTGTGTTTCCATAGGAAAAAGTAGATTTAATGTAATTGATATAAAATTTGAGCTTGAAATAGTCCCAGTGATCTTGCGGTTTGGTGCATTCCCAAAAACAGGAAGACTATGAGTGTGCTGTGGACTCTGGGACACCAAACTTATTTTTACCTAAGAGTGTTCATCTCCAGAGGAATGGTAGGAGGTTTGAAGAAGGAATTGTATTGAAGGAAAGAAATTTCTTCCTGTGTTTGGACATGGTGATGTCAACATCTTGAACCTTACAGCAGTCAATATAGTTGGAAGACTACTAAATATTCTCTTTTCCTCTCATTACTTCTGGAACTGTCTGCTGGAGTTATGGAATTCATAACTCCAGCAGATAATAGTCCAAGCTCTCTGAGATGATATTCCAAACTGCAGACTCAGAAAGACAACATTATTCTGGGGTGAAATTTTCCAAAAGTTTTTCTTTAATTGGGCTTGAATATTTTTCTTCCTGATAAGATAGAAACTAAATCTTGGAGGTCACCCACCAGGGTGTTTTAGTTTCTGACACTGTTCCTTTGCAAAAGACCTTCTTTTAATGCAGCTGATTGCTCCAAAACCTGGCAAGCAAGAGATCAACTCTTTGTCAAGTTAGCTAATCCCTTGGATTACCTGTTTGGGCTTCAGGAGATAAAACTCTTTAGAAATATCTCTTAAAAAAAAAAAAAAAAAAAAAAGAAAAAAAAAAAAGTAGTGAATTGTAGCCTTCCAGTTAATATCTTTCTCTGTATTGATTTCTGTTTTCTCTGAAGTAATTTCAATTCTACTTAAAACACTAATTACAGATTAGAAAAGAAGATTAGGGAACTATTTTGCTTCTATAGATAAGGTTTAGGTGTCACCCATCTCTTCTCCTTTACTTCTTCTAGGTGCCCAAATAGACAACAAGGCTAAGTATTCAGCAGATGACAATGCATTGGAGGAAAAAGAAAAATTTCTTCTCCATTAGTAATCAGGATATATACTAATGTTTTCAACTTAATCAATTCAAATATCTCCATTGAACAATCATAAGTTTTCTGACAGACCAAAATCTCTGAATCCGTACTGTTGAATTCTAACGGGTAATGCAACAATACTGAAAGATCTGAGAGCACCAGAAATTAACTGATATAGCAGTATCTAAGAAAAAGATAAGTGAGGATTCATTAGGTCATTTAGTTTCAATACAGTCTCGTACAATCATATAAAACAATGTGGTATGTCAACAGCAAAAACTCACATTGATAATGAAACCAAAGTTGCATAAATTGTTTCAAGATGTCTCATACTGTCACACAATTTTTTTGCCTTTTATAAGAGTTAAATCTTTGTCTGTACAAATATGCTGCATAGAATCTTACAGGATATGTGACTATAGCTTAACGTAAAATCAAATAATATAAATGCAAAATATAAAATCAAGTGGAACAAATCATTAGAATTCAGAATGTCAGTTAAAATGAGGAACCATAAGGCAGTGAGAATATTTTAAGTGGGTTATCTCAGAGGTTGGTCTCAATTTCATGTCAGTCATTAAATTTTAAAATTGTGCGTAATAAAAGAGAAAAAAAATGGCTGCCAAAATTTGTAAATGAAAAAGTAATTAAAGCATGGCAAGTGGGTCTTATTTCAATATTGTGCACTTGTAAAGCGTATGGATAATTGATTGTTTATGAGCAATTCATATTAGTCACATTCTCAAACTAATCAAGATCTCAACATCCTCATATGTAGGTAGTGCAGTCAGTAGACTTAGAAAAAAAATGTAGACTTTGTCTAATGCTAAATTCTGCAATAAAGACGAGTGAGATAAACATTTTAAAAGGTTTGATTAAAAAAAAAAAGAAAAACACAAACCAAGACACACAACCCTATGGACTTGGTGAACACACACTGAGAAAATAAAAACCTTAATTCAGTAGTTAAACTCTATCTACCTAGTATTGTGTCATCTGCTTACAAACCTCTACAGTAAAGAGGTTTCTGACACCTGATTAGTCTTTTATAGAGCCCTAGAATGGTTTGGATTGGAACGGACCTTCCAGATAATGTAATTCCAAACCCACCCCCAGAGGCGGGGCATCTTCCACTAGACCAGGTTTCTTAAAACTGCATCTAACCTGGCCTTGAACACTTTCAGAGATGGAGCTGCCACAACTTCCCTGGGCAACCTGTGCCAGTGCCTCACCACCATCACTGTAAAAATTTCGTTTCTAATATCAAATAAATTCTCATTCAGTTTACTTCATGAGGAGAAAAATATATTGGTAATATCTAACAGCAGGAAAGTAAAGTTAAACATATGCATATAAGAGAGAGGGTACACATTTTTTTACAAAAAAATAGCACCTGGGACTCCTCATTTAATAATGCCAATGGCTGTGAATCTTTCAAGAAGATACAATCTACATCAGATAAAGGAACAGACTTACTTCAGAGGAGCTGGAGTAGGACATTTAGGCAATTAATTAGTGAATCAGATAAGATATTTGTAAGAATTCTTCCCAGCCTGAGCATTATTAGCCCATATGAAAAGAGTAGTTTGAATGACATCCTGAGTGCTCTCAAATTCAGCGATAGGGGGAAACAAGTGCAAGTTTTTTTCTGACAAAGTTACCTTTTCTAGGGCAATTCTTGACCTCTGAACTACTAATTCTGCATCTCCTCAGATTTACTAAAAGTAACATTACTCTCAGGGACCAGTCCTGTCTCCTCCAGGAGGTGTTTATCTGTGTGAGTTTTTTGTTTCATGAATGACAGGTCTGTGGGTTTGCCTCTCATTCTTCTAGTCTCCCAAGAAAGTGGTATTTGCACACACTAATTTGCAAAGCCACAGAAGTAAACTTATGTCAGTTAATAATCTCACACAGTGTCATTCTTAGCCTTTCTGTTCTCATAAGTTACCATCCTTAAAGATAATGAAAGAATTTTTTTCAAGTAACATATCAAACCAAAGTTATTATAACTTAAAGTTTATCTGCCACACACATTGTTCAACTCTATCGTTATCTTCGTGAACTAGAAAAGTTATAGAAAGCCATAAAGATGCAAAATATAGTATCTTTATAAGGTTTCCCTACAGAGTGTGTATGGTTCATGGGGATCAGGTAAAAAAATTACCATTTATGAAAGGACACAAAAAAAACCCAAAACAAAATCCTTATGCATGACTCCAGAAAAATAAATTAATTGAACAACAATGATAAAAAATTCAGGCCTTTGTTAAGATTACTCAAAATGTTCAGACACCAACATCACACTACATTTATTTAATGACAGCGATAAACCTTATCTCTGTCTTTCTATCAATATTCAGAACAGCCATGAAACCCTGGAGAAAGGAAAATGTGTTTCTAATACTCATAATTTTTTATTAAAATCTTCCTTTCTTACAAATATACTTCCTAGACAAATTTACTATCTCTTCATGAAGCTTGATAATTTGCTGGACAAGCTGTTATGCAAACCCCAGTGCAGAGAGACAAAATGATTAAACATACGTAGAATGCCACACTATGCATTGAACCATAGCTATTTCCACTCAGTCACAGAAAAATGATTTTAAAAGACAAGAATCACCAGCTTTGGAGAAATATATATAACATAAGAGATGATAATATATAATATAGTATTACATATAGGTGGGGTTTTAGTTCATCATTGGATTTTGGATTTAGATTTAAAATAAGAGTAAGAACAGTGGAGTAGAAATGCACCTGCACGTGTGTTGTAATTTAAAATGTTTAATTTAAAGGCCCCTTCTGTGTGGGCCTTGTTCTTCTAATACCTTTAGTCATTAATTTATTCTTTTTATTCCTATCAACCTATTCATTGATTTATTCTTGTGGTGTTTCATCTTTGAAATGTCAAAATCACATTGGAAAGAATAATTTCATCTACAAGCTTGTACCAATTATTTTCTTTTACTACAAAGATATGACAGGAAATATAGTTTACTAGTAATTAAAATAGGTAAAGTCTTCATTAAATTTGAGAAGTTCAGCATGAACTAATCAGATGTTCACTAGAAAAAATAAACAAATGAACAAACAACTTCTTTTTTTTGTACCTAACATGTATAAGTACAACAGTATAACAACAATTGTTAAGAATAATTAATAATTTTCAGTCTTTTAGGTCACCTTCTGTGATATATCTCCTGGTACACTTTGGCAGGATGGAGATGAAAGGGAGCCATAGAATCAAGGTATAATCTAGGCTGAAAGAGACTTTGGAGGTTACTTTGTCCAGTATCACCACTGTACTCAAAATCTCCAGACTGGATATAATTTGCAAGATGTCCTCTCACAAATGTGAATGGTGGGACACAGACATTTTCCCTGATGGATTTGCTCTTATTAATGTAACCCATGGTTCTGTTGGCCTTCCCTACTGTGGCAGCACGCTGAGAGCTGGTGGATTCCCCACTGCAAGTGAGTGGTTCTCCTCTACAAAGGTGCTTTTCCCCCAGTCAGCTCCTAACTTGTACAGCAGATGTGTTACTTGGCTTTTGCCTTTGCTGAAATTCCAGAGATTTCTACCTACCTGTAGAGGCTCCATTGGATGACAGAGCTCCAGAACACTGCTTACTCCCTCCAGCATGGTGCAGGCTTTTGCATGGTTCAGGTTGTTAAAAAGACAGGAATAAAATGACATGCAGAACTTTTGTGACCACAAGAGCACAACTACAGAAGAGAGCCACAGTCCACATCCAGAGCACATACTCTATGGCATTAAAAGGGTTTGAAGTCACCTAGAATACAGTGTAACACACTCTTAAGTACATCTATTATAGGAAAAAGGACATTAGGAAGAAAGAAGGATAGAAAAAGACAAGTGAAAAGATATGCCTCACATTCAGGATGTCTGAGTACATTGCTTCTGGGGAAGGTCAACACTTCTTTGTTTGTTGTTTTAAAAAATCAACTCAAAAGTGATACATGAAGAGATGGAGTGCAGATGACTCTGAAGTGAGAATAATGCTAAAATCCACAGAAAATCACAAGGGAAAAAGTCTTGAATAAGGAAAATATCCTGGAAGCCACAATAAACCTAATGCCATAAACCAAAGGCAACATCCATAAATTGCTGAAAACAGAAGGCTTTTAGTATATGATTAAGAGCAATATTGAAAAGCCCTGGTAGCATGGCAGTATGGGTTTAGAGGACAGAACTTAGTGGCTCATGATGAAAGTACTTCATTGGATGGAAGAAGTTAGCATTCTAGAATCTAGGGGCTTTTTTTAGACTTATTCTACTGTCAGAGAGAGCAGGAAAAGTCTTCAGATAATGACTGGAAAGTTACCCTCTGTGGGGCCAGTCAAGGGACATCGCACTCCTAACATGAATCTCTTTTTCAAATTAGTCCTGGGATCATATAACCCACTAGAAGATGTCCCTGCCCACGGCAGGGTAATGGGAATGAGATGATCTTTAAGGACCCTTCCACTCCAAACCGTTCTGTCATTTTATGAAACACCCATATTCCCTTTTCAGAATTATTCAGGTATTCCCACTAATGGCCTCCTATGTGGGTTCATGCCCTAAAGGTGAAATATACTTTCTTTATAACTGTTTTAAAAGAACTGAATTTTAAAACTGACTCCATGTATCAGCCACAGATACAATACATGTGCAGTTTCCACCAACATAAAAGATATAGGACCTAAGATCTCCATGCTTCTTCTGAAATCTTGTTAAGAAAATCAAATTTCTGTACTTTTTATAGTAATTTCTGCTTTATTTAAAAAGTAAGGAGCAATGGGATTTATAAGATTAGTCAATCAAGGTTTTAAGTAGTGTTTAGATACTATTATTTTTTAGCCTAGGTATCATTTGTGAAATTAAATTTTTAATAACCTTTCAGATATTTAGCCTTAGGGAAATAATTTCCTTAACAGTAGTTCAAAGCTTTAATGTCACAGTGAAGGCTTTGAAAGACAATGTGATCCCTTTCCTTCTAGAAAGTTAGCTTTAGAAACAAACAAACAAAGTAAAAATATTAATGAGGAAGTCCAGCTTCAAAACAAGACAGGAGGATGAGGAAACAAATTCTGCTATCAAAATACTTTTAGATAAGATTTCATCCTGCTTTTTCTAAACACAGTATCAGTTCCAAAATCTTCACAATCAGGTTACCAAGATTTATATTTTGAAAATGTAAGATGGGGCAGTAACTCTGAACTTCTCCAAGTGAAAGCTAGACAAATGTTTGACACTGGGAACTTTTTCCCTTGCCTCCATCCCATGGGTGATGTCTAGCCCAGATCTATTGTAGTGGGAATGGAAAATGGAAATAAACTGATTGATGAGATACAGAAGGGCTTTTAAAAGGTTATATACCATCCACAGTGTTTGTCTGAACCTAATACAAGTTTTTTGAGAAATTTCTTATTTCATCAAATTTCAGCAGATATATATTTAGCAATGGTCAGTTCGGGTTTCAGACAATGCCTTTATTTCTCAGGATAAGGTCATTGCCATTTATGAAAGTAGGAGACTTTCATCTAATGTCAGAGAGAGAAGAAACCCTTTTCTGGAAAGCTGCTGAACCGCTTGGATCAAAAATATCTGTAGGAGTATTCATTCTTTATCAATTATTGAAGTACTTTTTTTCCCCAACAGAGAAAAATAGTCCCACTAATTAAAGTTTGCTCATATTGTAAATAAATGAAAACAGACTTTTAAAAGATTTATCTGGCAATTCCTTTAATAACTTTCAGCTGACCTATAAACATTTAAACAGTCTGTTCCAGAGCTGATCTGCATTCTTGAATGGCATGAAATAGACTTCATCTATCATGATACTGCTCATATTATTGTGAATAGATTAGATGATAGTATATTGTCAAAAAAATTATGATATAAAATGATAACAGCAAAAATAATCCCATCTACCTATTTCAAACAGAGTTGAGTGCTGAAATATTAAATTTATGCTCATCACGAAAACAGAAAACATCAATTATCCTTCATATTTTCCTATGTAGAGTATTATGTAGTTTTAGTAAAAATTCTGTCCAAAGCTTTGATAAAATAGAGATTTCACAACATTCTTAGAAGTGGTGGTGGGCACACTCCAAAAACCATTACATTGCTATTTACTTTCAAGGTTAATGTATATTTTCTTTTCTTCTATTCTCTTCCTAAATTGCAAATATTTCACTCCAATATGGGTTATTTGCAAATCTGTTTTTACAGAGCAGCAGAAATGGCTGAAAAAAAAGTGTAAATTCTAAAGAGACTGCCACCTGTCTTCTTCACTTGAACTACTAGGAAAAATTATGCAAATAATGCATAAATTAAATATTTCAATGCTTATTTGGAGCTAAAAAGCAATAGACAAACAGACAGTTAAATATAGAAAAAAGACTTCAAGGAAAAAGAAAAAAAAATCAAATTAGTCAGCTGGCATCATGCTGTTCCTCCAAAAGCATTGCATAACCAAAGATTACCAAAAATAGTACTAAAAATATATTAATAACAATCTGGCACACCGTGAAGAGATCATTATATTTTGATATTTACTATTTAAAGTTTTTTAAGTTAACAGAATTTTATTTCAGTTGTGTTGGACTACTCCATCGTGAAATCCAAGAAATAAAAAATAACTTTGGCCTATGGGCCAAATGGGAAATAAAAAGGCAGAATCTACAAAAAAACCAATAACATTCTGTTTTTCCTGCATGCTGGATGAAATACCACCAGAAAGAGTAAACGTGTTTGCGACGTGTTTTCTATATTTAAATTTCTTGATATTCCTTTACAAAACCTTTTGATGCTTTGTGGTTTTGCTTATTTGTTGGTGGGGTGTTTTTTTACTAATCCTTGGGCATCAAATAACTAAGGAGAGGGAGAGAGGAAGAGAAAGAAAAAAGGAGAGCACAAAACCAAGAGAGGTGAAGAAATACTAATTTTGTATCTTTTGAAAGTAGAAGTTATGGTATGTGCTTCTACTAATAATTTGGAAACTTTCTGCTTAAATTCTATATTATTTCTGTGGAAAATATTTTCCACAGAAAAGCAAAGCTGATTTTTTTTCACGATAACTTTTCTGTTTGTTTTGAATATGCAATTAGACATGCTAGAAACAATCCAAGATTTCAAGTTCTCTTTCTTCTCAGCATAAGTATTCCTAGGACAGTTAAAAAAAAAATTAAAAAAAAAGGAGAGAGGATATCAAAGCAAATAAAAAAAAAAAAAAAAAGGAGAGAGGACATCAAAGCCAATTAAATATTTGGTTTACTAGTAAAACAAAACTGAAAATAGATTTTCAATGAAAACTTTTCTTGATGGAACATTATGAATAATTTTTTTAGCTTTCTATTAGAGAAAGCTTTTTTTTTCATTCAGTTTACCCTCCTGGGTCTCTTCCAGATGGATACAAGTGGGACAATCAATAAATGAAGCTGCTCAGAATGGTTGCCAGATCTTAAAGATCCAGGCCCAGGGCAGGCAGTCAAGCATGCACATATGAGAGTGTGCATGAATATGTATATTCAATGTCTCAGACGTAACCCAGGCCAGCTAGTGCTGGTTTATGCCCAAACATTACCCAGCACGCCTGGCATCGACTCTAGTGTATATTTGTGATGTATCCACAAGTTTGCTAAAGCCACTTTTGTGGTTGACAACAGCCCCCCGTAGAAGTTAACTTTCCATTATTGTATCTAGTTGCTGTAAAAACATTGGGGGAGAAGAACTTATATAGGCAAAGAATAGAAAGTATGGGATTTGACTGTGTAAAACTGAATAGTCAGACCACATTAAGAGTTTTGGCAACTGTTCCACTCATCTTTCTGCTAGTAAACTTCCTTTGACTTGGAGGACATAAGCAACTGATTAAGAGCTTGCTTTCTCATACCAATGTTCCACTAAAAATATCTGTGAGGTTCTATTTTGTGTTAAAGGACAAATCACAAGATATCTTGTGTAAGCCAGTGTCACTCATATGAATTTTGGAGCAGGAAAAACTCAAGACCTGAAGACATGCCAAATTATGATCTCTGAGGACTCTATGTCAAGCTTAATAGATTGTCTGGAATAACCTCAAGTTTATATGAGAGTCACGTAGATCAGAATATCATATTAGAGCTGACATTTTCCAGCACAAAATTATCCAAGAAGAAAAAGAAAAGTATTTATCTTGATTAACTCACACACAAACATGGGCTATATTATTATTTTACAAGCCCAACTCAGCTCTGCATCCTTTTTTGCAAAGACATAGGAGAGGATGGGTTGAATAATTTGCTCCAGCATCAAATGGCTTGAGCGTGCAAAACAAAATGGGGTAGATGCACTTCTTCCTAAAATCCTTACATTCTGTTTCACAAGACTATGTTTAAAAAAACGAAGTAAATAAACAGCTAAAGAAGTGGTTTTTGATTCAGTGATATCAAACAAATTCAATTATTTTGCCTACTGTATTTTGAGTAAAGCAATAAAAACAAGAACATAAAAAAGACACACCCCATCAAGGCTATGAAATGTAGTCACTCAGCATCCTCCTATTAGTCATTCTAACTACAAGTAATCTACCAGCACAGATTGTAATAATGGTGTTTTTCTCCCCAGCACAGATGTTCATGTTTCCCTGATCATCTTACAAAATATCAGATTGTCTACAAAGGTCAGGTCCATCTTTTTTTCTAGCATGAATACTCTGATGCTTTGACGATTCAGCACTGAATTAAGACTGTCACCAGTCTAAAGATTTAAAGACTAGCATGTGCACTTGCTCCTCCACTGTTGCACAATAATGGCTTTCATTAAACCCAGGATCACAGCATGGTCACCATTTCACCTCATTACTTTCTAAGGCATTTGGAGAGATACTCCAAGCTCAGAAGGGTGCTGCCTAAAACTGTCTTCCTCCTCTGAGGTTAGCTGGCAATTTAAACAATATAATATGAGTGTTATATATTGTAAAGAAAGATAAAGCAGTGGTTAGAAGAAACAAGAAGAGGTCTCTTCTTAGATTTCCTTGTGTCTTGGTGGGTGACTGCAAGGAACTTAGATCAGATGGAAAAAAATTAATTATGGTTTCGGCAGTAAGAGATCTCAAAATAAGTCCCTGCACTTTGGCTCTGCATCACCTAAGGAACTAAATGGATTTTTCTGAATTATCAGAGAAAATAGAGTAATACAGTTCTTCCATCCAGTAAAAACTGAATCACAGAAACTGGAATGCTTTGGTTTCAAAGGGACTTTAAGGTCTAGATCATCTAATCTAATCTAAGATCATCTAGTTTTAACTTCTCTGCCCTGGTAGGGACACCTTCCACTAGACTATGTAGCCCCATCTAGCCTGGCCCTGAACACATCTGTCAGCAGACATTATTTCTATTTCCCACTGTGACATGGTGCCTCCACAGTGTCCTTCATCCTCCCTCATGGCTCAGCACCTGAAATTCAGACGTTCTACATCTGTGTCCCTGGAGATTTGTCTTCAGAACCATCATAAATCATAAACAGATTTCTTTCATATTATTTCCCTGTCCCCATATAAACTCTGTGAGGTAGAAGGCAAATGTGAATCCACTTCTATATATTTCTGGATCCCTCTATTTCTCCCCCCATATCTCCTCTGGACTTTTAAGAATGAAGATGATAAGCATCAGATTCCCTCTGTAACATCTTAGATCTAAGAATGTAAAGAAAAATTAGGAAATTATGGTAATGCCACATGTTCAGTACTGCTCTGCAATGCAACACATAAAATAAATCCAGTCCTTATTAATTGAAAAAAATCTATGCAATTCATTCCCATGGAGGAAGAAAGGATTAAAGAAACAACATGACAACAACTTTAACTGAGACACGGAAAAATTCACAAAGCAAAACTAAAAAAAACCAAGCAACAGAAAAAAAACCCAACAAAATCTCCAGTGTAACAGCTTTGGTTTTTTCCCATAACAGAAGTGGAGATTTTATCTGCTAGAAAAAGATGCAGTTTCAGCTTTGCTTGTGTAGCTGTAGCCTTGTCTTTGACAAATTCAAGAAACATAAACCATGTGGTGTCACTGTAAGGGGGAAATGATAGAGCATAAAAAATAACAATGACATCAAAATGAATATTGTTCATGACTTGCATCGAGTAGTGAAGGTGAAAAAAAAAATACTACAGTTAGTGTAGTGAAAAAAAATATTAAGGTTAGTCTAGTGCCTGACATTTTTCTTCTTTTAGGACATCCTCATCACCAGTCACAGAGCAGTGACTTTGTGAAGGAATTTTTGTAGAATGGTAGAGTCAAAGGGTAGAGTGCTAAGATGTAATTATAAGTCACTTACATATGTGTGTATGCACCCAGCTTGCCCCATCAATGTTCACGTTAGTTTTATTCTCATTAATTTTACTCGCAAAGCAGCTTCCTTATTCTTTTTTTTTACCTACTTGAAAAGAGCAGAAGTCTTCCTGATATATGAGTCACTATTACATACTGTCAGATCTCAAAAGACCAAAAAATAAGGCAGAAAAGAAAGTAATGTATTGTTGCCACTCTTCAACACTGGATTAATTCCAGACCTCCCAATTAACACACTCGCCATTTAAATAAATACCAATTTTACGAAGTTTTTTACTTATTAGCCTTTTTGTTCATTTCAATATTCATTGATAAATTATTGTATAAAGTGTGACAGTCACATAAGAAAGTATGTGGGAAAGCATAACACCAATACCAAAATTATTTAAACAATTAACTTCAAAAATTGAACATTAATCTCCTTCACAAATATTCTGTATAATAACATGGATTTCTCTAACAACTTGCATCTGATTTGAAGCATTCAGCTTCATCTGTTGTCTTAGAAGTGTCAAACATTCATTGGTGAAAATGCTAGAATCTCTTTTCAGAGATGAAACACATCACCAAATTCCATGTCATGACTGTAAGTCTTAGCCGGGGTAGCTAGTCCTTTTCAAATGCACCTCTAATATTTTTCCTTTCTGTTTTAACTTCACTTAGCTTCTTTCTTTGCTATTTCAGTTCCTTATTTTCAACCCTGAGTTTTCATTAAAACTTTAACTCTGGTAATTTATTTAGTGATTAAAGTAATTCAGTCTTACTATATTGAACATAATCACTGAATCAAAGACTCTTCTCCCGAGGGAACCTCTCTTAATACGAGGGCTGCTTGCCCTTCCAGATAATATGGATGCACTGACTGCAAGACTTCTTATTTACTATCATTTTGTTAATCTGTAGTGATGATTACAAATAAACCTGTGCCTTTAGTTTGAAGATGTCTTTGTTATAACTTTGATTGTTACAGATGATATTTGACAATTACATAGTTAAAAGTAAGAATATGTTAAGATAAACCAAGAAGTCTAATCAGGAACAGAGCTAAATTTGTCTATTTCATTCTTAACAGAATTATCTTTAATTTGACAAAGCATTTTGTTGTAACGTGTTTAATTGGTATTAAAATAGCTTTATTGCATCAGCATACAGTGCACAAATCACACTAATTAGTTTTCTTTCATTTACAGCTAATAAAATCTTTCCCATCCTAGATATAAGAAACTAGTTGGAAGACCAGACATTGCATTTTGTAATTGGAATTTAATTATTAGTACAGCTAAACCCTCCTTTTTATCCTACAATAACAAAAATGAAAAAATATCACAGTATGTTGTTTATGTCTTAAATCGAAGCTTCTGGTTGTATTTGCACCTCTTTTTTGTCAGGGTGCATAGGGGATCACTATAGTCCTCAGGAATAATTTGACAAGTCCAATGTGAATGAATAAAAGCAAAAGATTATCAATACTGGTCTTCTGAGAATTCACAGTACTTGGGATATTACTTCCAGCATAAATCCTACTTCTAAGAAAAATCCGTTGGTCACAACCCTGAAAGTACCAAAATACCTCTTAAAAAGATCCTGCTTGTGAAAACACAAATTATGTCGGAACTGTTGGCTTCTACAGAAATAGTAAGTAGAGAAGTTTTTAATGAGACAAATTGTCTAACTTTTGCATTACTTTGTCAGGATCCACCTTCTTTTCCAGATTTGCGCACCACGATCATAGTGACAATTAATTTTACCAGTAGATGGGAGTGCAGGCACAACCATGAGCACTTTACTACACAAAGGCAAGGATCATGGAAGGATGGCACCACTGTAATTACCCCAAAGTTCCCTCCAAATTAGGGACAACATCATGTCAAGATGGAGAGTTGTTACTGTACTGTCACACCTGAAGATGAAGAGGAGTGCTGAGGTTTGATCATCATGTACTGTTTAAGATGGACATGCGATGTGATAAAAGCACCTTTTCTGACATATTTTTATTCATAAATTCATTGACAGTAGGAGCACTTTTCTACATTTTCTCAAGGTAAATATCACAGTACTGTCTTAGATCTCATTGGGAAAAACATTTATTCTCATTAAGTTTTCTAGTTAGAAATATGTTCTTTGACTGCAGATAAAAGTTTTGAAGTACTAAATGCTGAACAGGTACTGATCAATGGCTTCATTAGGAATGACTGGCTTCTCTGGCTGTCAAAATGTCAAGTTATTTGCATTAAAGATATGAATATATTTCTGCTTGCCATGTCTTTAGCAGAGACATGAAATAATTTGAAAAATAAACACTTCCTTTGAACATTTTACTTGTTAATCTTTCAAGTTCATTTCAGGTACTTACCCTGTTACCCATTTTTTCTATTCCAAATGCAATGGAGCCAAGGCATGCCTAGTTTTTTCTTTTGCATGTGAAAAATCAAGAAAGAGAATTTCTAAATACATACAAGAGCATTAAAATTTCTAAACTCTAATTTCAGAACTAAGTAGGTCCTTAGAACACAATTAATTCTACACTTTAAAGTAATTCTGTTAAATTAAAATTATATCTTTCAGAAAAATAAATCTGAAAAATACAGAAGATGTTTTAGTATCTATTTAAGAAAACCATCCACAACCAATAAATAGAAAACCAGAAAAAAAAAATAGGTAACAATTTGCTTCTTCCTTCCTTTTGAAGATATTTTTAATCTAAAATTGACCTTATTTGGAGTGGTTAACATCCAATAGCATCCATAAGTTCCAATTAAATCCACTCAAAGATTATATGGTTTACATGTGCTAAGGCTGAATTTTTCCACCAAATATATCAACCTATGTAATTTATTGTCCTAGGGTGACTTTATGATGCTTGTATCCCCAATCGTCCATTCTGTTTGTGCTGTATATTGAGTTCTGTACCTTTAAGACTGATTCTGAGTGTGAACCAG
>VZUI01069146.1:0-61202 GCA_013401135.1 Cettia cetti | reverse complement strand
CCGCTGCTGCCCCCCGCTGCTGGCCCCGCTGCTGGCCCCCGCTGCTGGCCCCGCACGGCTCGGCGCGCTCCGAGCACAGAAATACCCAAGTGATGGTCCCGTACTCTGCCATCGCGTCTCCCCTCTGTCTTCTCCATCACCCTTCCTGTGGACGTCTCCCTCGAGCTTCGGTCGCCTTGTCTCTTTTTACCGGCCCTGTCTCCCTAATGATCTGTCCTCAAAATTTAGAAGAGAGGAGGCCAATGGGGAAGTGTAGGTTCTTGTTGGGTATTAGTGCCCAGAAGAGTAATGAAGGTCTGAATTCTGGTGTTTCCTGTTTGTATGTTTCTGAGGGAGACAGTGCAATATCTGGTAAATGGCCGTGCCATTAGATTGTTTGGAAGTGAAAAAAATTAAGTTAGATTCTGCAGGCTTGGCTTCTGTCCTACAAGCTACTACAGTCATGAGCCATCCCTTAATTAAGAGGGTTGAGGTCACTTGTTCAGCTCTGAGGTTAGGCAGTTCTTTCACTTTGCTTTTATCTATTTCTAGTTTTTCTTGCTGTTACAGATCAAAGGTGACTTGAATTCTAGCATGAAAATTTCAGGAAAGTAGTAGCAAAAAGTAGTTTTCTAACTGGGAACCAAGGCCATCCTAAAACAGGACTTGGAGATCTAATGGATCCATGGATATGTCACATTCAAAAAGCCAGCCAGGACCTTCAACACGTACCTGCAGCATCCTGCAATCTCCAGCCAGAGGTTTATGCCTGTAGCTGTGCGCCACAGCTTTAGTTGAGAACCCTCTCCCTGAAACCATACACCCTTTTTGCTGGAAAAAGCAATCTCTGGGTGCTGCTTTCAGGCTGCATGTAGCAAATTATCTATTGCATCAGATTAAGCTTGACACTCTTGACAAGTGTGAAGACTTTTTCTTAACATAGAGTATGAGATTAAAAAAAAGAAAGGAAAAAAAAAAAAAAGTCTTTTAACTTGAAGGGCTCTGTCAAATTCTTTCCAGTGATGGCTTATTCTGTGCAATGCTGCAATATTAAAAATGAAGCCAGTTTGTCTTATGTTCTAAGGTTGCTTCCCTACCATCAAACCAGGTTGAGCCTGAAGAGAAAAAAGACCTCAAACTTTCTGACCCTGGAATGCACACATTGCTATGATCAGTTTAGACACAAAAACCTTTGACCTCTGGAGGGAAAAGTTAGTTCTCAAGTAATTTGGGACATTGCTGTCATAACCTGAGCCCATATGGGTTTTATTCCATGAAAACAAATTCTGACTTTTGTTTGTAGATGTTTTTGTTAAATTTAAAATGATATTTTAAATGAAAATTCCAACTACTGCTGAATACAATCTCTTAACTTAGTATCATGTAAGGAAAAGCATCTAGACCATAGGTGATTCTAGGAGTCTGTTATAAAAAGCCAATGCAAAATTTGACTGCAGAATATGTGGGGAATCTACAGTCGTGATATAAACAACGTAGCAACAGAAACAACATAGCAACAGAAAAGTCCCAATATTAAGTTACAGAAATAATGCCAGATATCACACCAAGCAAAGAATCTAGAGCTGAAAGGATTTTAGTCTCTCTCTCATTCTCTTTTTGTTATTGTTGTTCTTGTTTGCATTTATGATTGTCAAAAGCAACCTCAATCACCTCCCTAATAAGAGCACAGTTTAATAGGAAGAGCAAGTTTATATTTGAGTACAATTAATTAATTTTGTCTTCAATTGCTAGAAACTGATGGTAATTTCTAATCTGGACAAATTCTGGCTATTTGATGGCAATGGCTGTAAGCAGATAAGCAAAGGGACGTGGTGGGTTTTTGAAGGGACGTGTCCAGCAGAAGCCTTCCAGCTCCCTCAGTGGCAAAGGGGGCTGTCTCTGCAGTGAATTTTGGCTCATGGGTGGGGCTGATACAATGCAGCTGTGGATGCTTCTCTGAGGTGTGCTCTAGGCACTGGCCTTACCCTATTTTCTGTGGGCATTTTTTTCTTTTCTGAGTAATTTCGCTGTAATTGGAATTAATTGTTAGACTCTTGAATAGTCCTACTTCTCTGCTACTGATCCTAGTTCAGTTAGTAGAAGGAAAAGTTATTTTTCATGATCCTCTGAAAGACCAAAGTCTTAGCGTGGATTACCTAAAAGGAAAATGCAAGCCCCACTTATTTTAATGCCTGTCATGTTTTTTTATCCTTGTATAACCAGAGTAATAAATATCATGATGGAAATGGTACAGCTTAATCAATATTGTGTTGCGTCATGCTTGCAATATATACATTGGGTGTTCTCATTACTCTGCTGTAATTACTTGCTACTTGACAGTAAATTCTGCCTCAAGATTACTTTCCCTTTTTATTGCTGCTAACCGTAAAGCAGTTAGAAAAGTTTTCAGCTGTAACAGAATGAGCATATTGTTTCATTTCAAAACATATGGTTGGAATTCAGGGTTTTTTTCCTCTCAATGTTCTCTGCCCAGTGCAGTCCTGTGCTCGGTTTAACACGTGACTTGGAAAATTCCATATGCTTAGAGCTCTGAACTCTATAGTTTCCACTCATTACAGTGCAAAGAAAAGCACAAAAAGTTTATTAACAGCAATATATGCACTTATCCAGATGCCTGTTAAAGTCCACGTGGAGGGAGTTGGCATTTCATGATTTTTTTTTTTGCTTTTGGTACAAATAGTGCAATTACCTACTCGTTATAAACTGAATCTCTGTGATTGTGGCTCTGCAACTGTTTCCTTTATTCCTTCCTAAAGGTTGGGATGTTTAGAATCTGGAATGTTTTGTCTCAAGGATCAATTAATATATTTGTCTATAAATCTCTACCAGTAGGATGTAGCAGGGGGTCTGGTAACATTGGAACTGCCCCATGTAATCCCAGTTAAATGATGCCACATCTCTGTGTGGCTCCTCCATTCACATTTTGGCTGCATCTGGTCCTGATCTACAATCCATATGGAACTTAGCTGAAACCCTCCTCTGCCCACTCATTGTGTGAGTGCTGGAGATCTGCCCATGACAGTGTTTAGGACTCATGCTTTTGCAGTGTTCTATTGGCAAATCACCCTTCATGTTCACACAAATACAATTTCAATTCTTAGGTAGCCCAGCTACCATTCCATCCATGTCGTACATTTATGCTTACAGGCCTGCTGTGAAATCTAGATAGTAGAATTTTTCTTTTTTGGAGGAAAATGAGGTACTGAGAAGCTGTGATTTAAAGTCAAATGTGGAGCACAGGATGTCACCTGAATCCCATGAGCTGTACCTGAACTGTTCAGTTATCCATTTCAGCTGAATAAAAGGCTGGTGAGCTGCCTCTGGTTTGCTACTCAAGCTTTCCTCCTTGAAACTGAGCCTTCAAACCTACAATGGAAAACAGTCTCTCTTTTTTTCCCCCCCATTGTTACATTTAACAGAACCCCCACTACCATCTTTGTGTTTGACTTGTCTCCTTTACTCTGAGCAGACAGGTGGGTAGGATTGTATCTTCCTCTCAGTTTTAAATGTAAAAATGTAAGGCTGTATTTTTTCCTCACATATATTTTCTTTATTTAAATTAGTCTACCCTAGGATGTACTGTTTCTAAAATTGTTGCCTGGTATTTTGTTAGACTATTTATTGTATTATCTTTCATACTTGTTAAGGAAACTTTCAATTCTGACCATTTATGTGACTCTCTGGCAGTCTCACTCTAGCCTAACAATACCAAGCACCATTGCCACTGAATGTATTAAACAGAGCCCCATCTCTCACAGGCTGGCATGCTCTTGAAATGTGCTGCTCTTGAAATCTGCTGCTAGCAGATTTTAGGGGTTTTTTTCCCCAGTTTCTTTGTGGTGTATATGTATGTATTTCATGAATAAAACTATCCTGCATCATTACTGCCAGAACGTGAATAATTTTTTGTCAGTAGATTCTCTGTCAACAATTTTGTCATGTTGGGAACTTAGACTCTTACTAGTGTTTGGAAGCCAATCAGCATTCATTGTATATATACATTTTGTGTGCATTGCTAGGAGATTTTCATTGCAATAATGCATCTATTGTAATCTGCAAACAGACTGATTTGGAGTTCAAATGATGAACAAAATGTCTGTGTTACCATAATTCTTTCTCATGGGCCAGTAGATATTCAAAGAGTGAGATTTTTGTAACACAGGATGTAGGCAGTGCTTGTACATCCTGTGTTGAGAGGATAAATATGGAAGAGTTCAGTATTTTCTGTTCCTTCCTTTTTTATGTAACTGTGAGAGATGGAGAGCATCAGCTCTGAATACCTACCATAGCATGGACATATTTTTAGCCATTGGTCTTGCTGAATTATGTTCTGCCTTTGGTGCTGACTTCTTAAGGAAGAGCTGAGGAAGCAGTCACAGGCTGAGACTGCAGCTTGGTACTGCTGTGAGCCTATGCTGGGATGTTTGGAATACCAGATTTAAAGACTGAGGCTGAGTTTCAGTCCTATCACCTCAATGCCTTGTAAGCTGCTCTCAGGAGACTTTAATTCCAAGTGAAATAAAGTGAAAATGCAAAGTAGTAACTTGTCCTATTTCCTCATAGCAAGACTCCCATGGGAACTGAACAGCAAAAATGTTCATGTACTCTTTTGGCCATGAAGATGTTGTTACTTTTCTGTTCAGTTTTAGTAGGATTTTGCCTGTAGAATAAGGCTTTCTGTATTAAACTTTAAATTGGATTGCCCGGGCATTTAATCATTTTCTATTACTTTAGTGATATTGGGTTTTATTTTCTTACAGATACTTTACAATTCCTTTGTGTGAGATGGTGATTTATCCTGTGCTCAGGAAGATATAACTCTTAGAAGTCATAGATGCAATTACCTGTATATTGACAAAGTCTTGAATTCATAACTTTGCTTTCTCAGTGATTAAAGAATGAAAAGCTACTTTCCAAATTGAAAAGTTAATTCTGTTGGTGGGAAATTTCTTTTGAGGGATTTCTCCATGGAAATTTTGTTGATTAAACCATAACCCCCCTTTTTTTTTTTTTTTTTTTTTTTAATGAGGAGGAATTTGGGCATTATAAATAGCTCTCAGGCCTTTAAAACAATTTTGCTTGCTATTTTAAATTTCATTGCAGATGGGATACTAATAGTAGTAAAGGCTAAAACTGATTAGCTGAAATAAATTTTTGCTTTCTCTGTTCTGGGGGTGGAGAAACAAATTTTAAAGGATTTTTCTCAAGGGAATCACTGTGAAATATAGGATAAACCAGAGGATTTTCTTCTATTTTATTCCTATTCTGATGCTGTCTAGGGAAAGGGAGGGGACAGCTGCCAGTGTAAACCTTTTTCCTTTCTGCCATTTTCTTTGGGAATTGTTTTTAATTCTTGTGGTGGTCACTAAAGCTATTTTAATATATGTCATGTTCCTTGTTTTTAGTGTGTTATTGAGTTATGCTTTTCAATACAAGGGTTAATTGCCCTATGGCTACATTTAAGCCTTTGACCTTGCCTAATATGCAAATTAAACGCAGTTAAGCCAGCAGTGCCTTTTACTGAGCTGCGTTTCAGGATGCTTTGAGGCAGTTTTATGCTTCTAGTCTGGAAGATGGGTCATCCTTGTTTTCATCCCTGATTTCAAATTGTGTGTAGGAGGATTCCACAACTTCACCATACTCTGAGAAAGCAGGGAAAATTTTGTTGCTAGGAAACCATGGAGGACCTGTACTGTACTGTCTTTCCAGAATGTTTATAGGTAGCATCAGTTATTTAATTAACTTCTCTAATCTTGTTCTTTATGCTAGCATCTACTTTTTTTATAGCCATGGTGTTTGTTACACGCTTCTGTATCCTTGAAAATGCACTCTCACTGTGGTTATTTCTGTGCAGCTTTATTCTTCAACACACAAAACCCAACTTCCCCAGCATCTCAGATTAGGTTGTGTTTGGAAAGCTGTTATTTATTCACATAACAATGATGCCTATGCATCCTGATTTATTAGGACAGCTAAGTCACACTTTCCCACAAAAGTCAAATGCTGAGGTCCACAGAGTTGCACATCTTGTGCAGAACTTTAAAAAGTTGGATATTATCAGGAAAAGTGTTAAAGTGTTCAGTGTTTTGCAGCTGACTGGGTCTGGATGCCTCTTTATGTTTGCTGCTGTGACTCTGTCATCACAGCCATAGGAGATACCTGCACATTGGCAAGGTGACAGAATCCATGGTGTGGATTTCAGCTCAGGAGTGGTACAGCTGTGGCTGGGAGGGTGATGCAGCAGCTGGGAATGGTCTTGGGGTAGAGTTTCTGCTAAGAATGTAGCATTCTTTGAGCTAAGGGGAATCATGATCTCTGAGAGGCAATCAGAGAGGCAAGAATCAATATTTTGTGCAGCAATTCACTGACATCCACAAATGGATGGATCAGAATGCTCATATGGCAGAATGTTAATATGCTCATTTGTGGTTTCTGTAGAGCTTGATGTGATTTTTGGAACAGCATGGAAGCCTCATCTTCATCTGACTGTGTGTGGGCATTACTTCATGACCATCTCTAATAGCATGGCAAAAAGCACTCTGCTGCCCACCTATCTATAAATAACTAAATATCATCAACCCAGGAATAAAATTGCATTTTATGGGTAGTCTTGGGAACATACAACATAGGCAATTAGATTACATGTAGTCCTACAACAGTTCCACTAAAGGGAATGAAATTACTTAGAAACTTGCTGTCCAGCCCACTTTCAGGTGAATTATTTCTCTTGCACACACAGACGGCCTCAGAATAACCATAAATACAATATATGAAGGACTTGAATTCAACTTGGACAATGCAAATTTGTCTTTAGATAAGATTTAGAGACTTTATTATTTCTAACTAAATTTTTGGATTGTGGATCTTGGGTCCTTTTTGCAGCTAAGACAAAAGACCTCCTTCTTTCAATTTTGCTGGGACCAGTACTGTGGGATGTGTCTTCCTAATAATATCTACTCAACAATTTTATCTGAATTCTACCTCTTAGCAGTATAGAACCACAGAATCATTAAGGTTGGAAAAGACCTCCAAGATTGAGTCCAACCACCACCTCACCACTAAGCCTTAGCACTGAAGTGCCAGGTCCAGGTGTTTCCCTGCTGCTACAACTGTTTGTATGAGGGGTCATGGTTACTGTTTGTGCTCCTTCAGGAAAAAAACCCAAACTTATCTGAAGGAAGGAAAAAATACCTTGAATTTCTGACTTTCATCACTGCTCCATATCAAGGACCTAGAATAGAGAGTGGGAGTTTGGGACAGAGCTGCTGTGGGGAGACTTAACAACATTGAAATGCTTGAAGTCTCAGATTGTTTTCACTGCATGATGGACTCCCTTTGCTCTTCCAGTGCTTTGTTTGCCAAAGATGTGCAGAGAAAAGTAGCTGGAAAAAACAAGATTATGAAATGCATAGTGCAGTGGTGCTGCATTTAACTGGTGTAATGTGTGTGGCTGCCAATCAGGCTGTAAAATACTTGAGGTCACAGGATAGCCCTCAGGAAGGCATCTCAGAGCATTAACCAGTCAAACCTCAGAGGATACAACACCAGTCTGCAGGGCATCTTCCCTCCTGGTTTGTTATGCACCTGTAAAATACATAAAAAATTAAAGAATTAAACCAAACCCTGCAGGTAGGACAGAATCAGCCCCTTTATCTGAAAGCAGCTGAGAGCAAAAGATGATAACCCAGCCATTCCTGTAACAACTGTTTCTACCAAGGCTTTTGTCATATTAAAATTACAATGTCTGGTGTATTTGAAAAGAATGCCAAGTAAAGATTGAGTCATGAGGGAGGCTGAGCATTTCCCATTTTCAGACAAGCAGGTGGAAGTGGAGGCTCAGCATCTCCCAGGAAGCACTGAGCACCACAAAGGATTGCAGAGTGACAGGGAAAATGAGTGCTGGTGTGAAGGGGGCTGGAGTGGGAGGATCAGATCAGCAGCACGTGGTGCAAAACCTGAGGAGGAGACAGCACAAGGTGTTTTGGCATGTGAGAATCCAAATGCTCTCTGTGCACGGCTGAGAGGCCCAGTTCCTTCCTGAGAGCCAAAGTGAAGGAGCAGATCTGTGATGGTGCCCATGGGTGGGTTGTGTAACACCACTCAGCTCCCCATCAGCGGTTCCAGGGAGCAGCTGAGTCACTGCAGAGACTCATTATGAGAGCACAAGCCCCAGGGCAGATCGGTGGCTGCAGCAGGTGTTAGAATGAGAGTCTGAAGAAGCACAGAAAGTCATCCCAAAGTCAGTGAACTGAAATGCTGCAGGAGACCTTCAGGGTACTGAAGCAAGCCTGTTCCTTCCTTAGGTTAAAGAGTTTCCCACCATTTTGAGGGACGATGAACCCTGATTGAACCCCATAAATGACAAGAAATTGCACCCAGCAAACAGCAGTCTGACTAAATGAGACCACATAACCCTAAACTGAACTTTCAGAGCTTCATTAGAGCCAACCAGGTGCCATGAAGTTATAAATCTACTGAGAATTTAGAGAGAAGGATCTAAAGTAGTAGTTGATAAAATTCTGGAGATAAAAATATCTGGTTTGGGGTAAAATTGAGCCTGGCTACTCATGATTTTACTGAAGGACAGCATTTTTTGTTCTAATGAATTATTTTAGGGATTTTAGAGGTCTTATAAGCAAAGTTTAGCAGTGAAGGAGACAAGGAGCCTGTGCTGTTGCTGTCATCTCAGAGCATTGTACAACAGGAATGAGGATCAAGTCAAACATCCACAGCTGGGGTACAGTTGCAGCTAAATTTTGGTACAAAGTACTGAAACTGTTAGGAGAGGAAATCCTTAGTTAAGTGATTATGTAACTTGTAAATTTTTTTAAGTTATGCATGGATTTAAGAGGTGGAAATGAAAATAAATGTAAGTAGTACAAGGATATCTACAATTATCATTAGAAAGCATCCAGTATCACACTGACTGCTAGCCAAACCTGCTTTGGGATAACTGCCTCAATTAAATGGATTTTAATTGTTTGAAGTGAGATGCTGTTGATGTTGCAAAATACTGTATGAAAAGGCAATCTTACACAGCACTGGACAAAGCATACGTGGGTTGGATTTAAGCAGTCCTTTTTTTTTGTACTCCTCTAATGTGCTATGATAAAATGAATCCTGAAATACCTTGTATTATGACTCATCTGATATTAACATGTGTCAGTGTTCATAAACAATGCTGTTCATCTTCTGTGTGTGTGTGCATGTGTAAGAGGTGTAGGTGGAAGCTGAAGTTTTGGTTGTGATGACTCAGCCTTTATTCACTGTTTCTCTTGTTTCTGATTTATGAAGAAATTCTCTTCTTTCCTGTGCACTTAGATGGGTGAGGTTCAAGGGCTCAGTGAGGAATGTAATATGATCATTTCCTGGAACAATCCTGAGATTTTTATGTCTCAGATATTTGACTGCTAAAAATTCAATCTCCTGTCCCAGGCAGAGATCTGGATTTTTTGGCCCTCATTTCTTCACTCCCTTTCTTTGTGATCCACTTGAGTTAATGGAGGAATTTCACCTCCCTTCTTCTCTGTTGGATTCTATATGTTACTGCTAAAGTGATTTTGTGGGTAAAGATTTTTAAGAGAAGCATGCCTTTTATGAATTTCATATTCTCAAAGTAATCATTCTCTTTTTTGTTATCTTGCCAGACTATTTGATAAGCAGTGATCAATTACAATACAATGAAGAATCTTTATGCAAAAATTAGGGAAGGAAAATTTTGGTGGCAATCTAGGTCTTGGCTGGAAAAGAGATCAAATAGTCCGTTCAACTTTCCTCCGTGCTAAGGTTTTTTTTTTGTTTTGGTTTTAAATGAGAATTTGTATCATTATAAGTATATATTCTGTAATTTTCGTGATGGATCCTGATAAAATCTCCTTGAATGAGGCGTGCAGAAGGTGACCTGTCCTGAGGCCGGACGGGTGGGGCGGTGTCAGTGCCGGGAGCTGCGCTCGGAGCAGCGGGCGGGTGGGGGCTGTCCCGGGCAGGTGGGGGCTGTCCCGGGCAGGTGGGGGCTGTCCCGGCAGGTGGGGGCTGTCCCGGGCAGGTGGGGGCTGTCCCGGGCAGGTGGGAGCTGTCCCCGGCAGGTGGGGGCTGTCCCCGGCAGGTGGGAGCAGCCCCGGCAGGTGGGGGCTGTCCCGGGCAGGTGGGGGCGGGCCCCGGCAGGTGGGAGCTGTCCCGGGCAGGTGGGAGCTGTCCCGGGCAGGTGGGAGCTGTCCCGGGCAGGTGGGGGCGGGCCCCGGCAGGTGGGAGCAGCCCCGGCAGGTGGGAGCAGCCCCGGCAGGTGGGAGCCCTCCTGGGCCGGGCGGGTGGGAGCCCGCTGTGCCGCACGCTCCCACGGACCGCAGAAACTGCTTCCTTACAGAGCAAGAGCCTGAGCTTCAAAGGATGGACCCTATTATAGTTACTTAAGCTGTCTTGTCTTCACATCTGTCATTTGCTCGGTTTGTGACTTTTAAACCTTTGTGAATGGTGATGACATGTAGAAATCAGGTGGCCATTTCAAAGCCAGGACATAGATACATAGATGTGGGAATGGGGTGGGTGCAGGGGTTGAATGCTTTTCTTTTTAGCATCATGAAAACTCAAAGGTCCATAATAGAAATAGGCCTGCCAGTCTTGCTATATTGCAATGATGTATTAATGATAAGCTGTGAGACTTCAGGAGTGCTGTCAATACATAAAAATACATGCTACTTACAGCTCTCCTATGACTGTTGAGTGAAGGTGTTGCTCTGAAAAGTCTCAAAAGCCTTGTTGCATCTGGTCAAATGGATGCAATATTGTTGATACAGTAATCCCTTTGTTTAGGGCGGGTTCAACCTGAGACTTTCTCTTTTACCTTTATTTTGTTACCTGTTACTCCTTGGATGGCTAAAGCCTTTTCAGCACAAAACCTGATGGCAGCTGAGGCAGCCTAGGGAGTCACAGGAGCAGAAAGGAAAGAGGCAGTTGTGCCAGGGGGTGTTGGTAAGGTATCACACATCCTCTGCCAAGTTCTGCTGCATTCTGATCCCCTGCACTTCAGGGAACAGGGACACCAGCAACAGAAGCAAGCTGTTTGTGATCCCCCCCGTTTTCCCCTTGTCTATTCCTCAATGGGTTTGCTGGACCATCTCCCTGTGTTTCTTTTTAGCTGGTCAGCCAACACAGCATGACTTTCCCCGGCTGCCTACCATCTGCCCTTAGGCTCCCTTCTCCTTTTGTTTCTCTTTAAAAGCTCACTCCTGCGAGGCACTGAGAGTCTGCCATGAAACCCTGAGCAGTGTGATTCCTGCTGATGTTTAGGAGAGATCATTGCTGGCCATCAGTTAAGAGAGTTGAGCATCTCGAGAGAAGGGCCGGTGAGTTGTAAAGCCAGCAGTGGCAGCTCTGCTTGAGCCCTGTCTCTCATAGCCGTGTAATGATGTCCTAATGAATATTTATCATTATTTGTGATACCCTATTTTCAGCCATTGTGTATTAGAGTAACAGCTGACAAAATGTTCGTTTTGGTTTGTGAGGAAATTGTCTCTGTTTTAGCTGCTTATTATGGTGGAGATGTCACTCCCCAGCCATTGTGTCTGCCATTATAACCCAGCTGGATTATTGGCAGGCCAGCAAGGTTAAAGGCATATCCATCTGAGAAGTTTCTTGTCAGGATGAGGGTCTCTGAGTGGAAATGTTAACTCTTTGTACTGTGTATTTATCTTGTAGCAGTAGGGTTTTTTGGTTTATTTTGGCATAAAAGAAGCCTTCCAAAACTTTCCAAGCTTTTAAGTGGCAACCACAAAAATCAAACTCCTTCAGTAAGATGCAACACAGAAATGTTCACTGCTAAATGAAATTAAATTGAGTTACTCTTATCAATTTTGTCAGTTGAAGTTGTCAATATTGTAAGTATTACAGAATGCTTGCTGGCTGTGTGCTACAAGAAAGCTATGTATGCTGTTTGGCAAAGTGTAATTAGGTAGTGATTTGTTTTGGATAACAACCAAGCCCTTGGCTCATGTGTCAGGCATTGTACATCCTTTCCTGTATCCATATTATTAGGCCAACACAGAAATCCAGAGACTGATTCCTGTACATGGACAGGGCATGTGGATGGGGTTTTTGTGCTTGTGTTCCTTCTTTCACTGCAGAAGCAAGCTGGCACAAGCTGGCTATCTGAGCAGTCCAAAGAAAGTCAGTTTGGAAGCCAGGACCTTTATTTTCTTTCCTGCCCAAGTCCACTGACCTGGTGGTCCAGGTAATGCATTAATAATAAACCTTGAACTTGTTTGAAGTGGCACACAGCCTTGGGTTTCAGCTACCATGCAATTATTCCAGGTCTCACCAGTGAAAATTATTTATAATTTTACAATTACATTTAGGAATCTGGCCCAAATGTTCCAAGTGTTTTTTGATTGTTTTCCAAGGTTTAAGTCTTAGAAAAACCCATGTTGGTTTGGAAAACTTTTTACACTGTCCTTTTTTTAGCTATGAAACCTACATGGAAATGCTCATTAGGCTGAAGACAAACTTTTGCCAACAGAAAGAACAGCTTTAAATAAAAGTGTTTTGGGGTTTCTCTATCCCTTTTCTCAGATAATGAATGCTGCAACCCTGAGGATGCTCAGTTTAGGCAAATTACTTTTTTTGATAAAAAGTAACTTTGTTAAAAATTGACATCCAGCTCTAACTTAATGCTTATGATGGATTAAACCATAAGGTGGTCTTCACACTGTTAATTCTGAAGATTCAGACAAATTTGGTCTTAGTCTTAATTACATAAACTGAAATTTCTTTACATTGGAGTGGAAAAGAAATCTGGATGATTGATTCTGCCTTTGGGAAATCTCCCTTCCACTGAAAATTGATAACAAATTAGTCTGATTTTGCTGTAGAAAAGTGGACTGTGTTTGGGTTTTCACTCTTAAGAGGAAACTGGAGTGATCTGGAGCTGCCTTGTTCACAAATTCCAAGGACTTAGCAGTGGAAACTATCTCCTCTTTGAATGGTATAGCACAGACCATTAAGTAATAAGTTTGTCATGCAGTACATATCACACCACATCTGGTTTCTCCTTCCATCCTCAACTTGGAAATGGATGTTCAGCTGTTACCATAATGAGAGAGCTGTGCTGGCAATTTAATTTTTAAAAAGCACATTCTAGAATTCTTAAGTTAAAGCAGGAACATCCTTTCAAAATTGTTGTCAGAGTTCTTGTAACAGAGTGTAGAAAGTGTTAATAATATAACACAGCACATGAGCAGATGTCCCATGGCAAAGTTGAAATAAAATTGGAAGAAATTAACACCCAGTTTGATAATGCACAGCAATGGAAACTTTGTTCTGCATATGGGGGCTTGAGCTTGGATGCTTACAACCCCTCCCCTTCATTATTGAACAAAGAAGCCAATAGGAACACAATAAAAATAGAAACTGATTTAAAAAGCTCAATCAATGCATTCATTTTTATCCTGTAGCAGAATTTCATCAGCTGGTCCATTTTCTTTGCATAATTACCAATGACTTGGGCTCACCTTTAATCTCTGAAGCATAACCCGTAATTGTATATATTGTGTCTATAAAAGGCATGCAACTTTATTCCAGGTCCAGAACATTGTTACTTTGATCTTTTCCTGAACTATCATGTCATGATTTTTTTGCCTACATGAGGCTGTTTGAATTCAAAAACTTGGAATTTTGAGGTGTTTAAATAAATGATTTCAGGTTTGACTTGTCACATTTAAAGTGGAGATAAAGAAATGCTGTGAATAAAGTTCATAGTCTCCACCTTCTGAAAAACTGTATATGAATGTTACATGCAGTAACTTTGTAAATTTACAGGGTTTTTTCCTTCCTCACAGTTCAGAAATCTGTCTACACATTTAACAGCCAAATCACATCTTCCTTATTCAGTATTGAACTCTTGGGTCAGCAATGTCTCAGCACAATGCTTAAGAGAAGATGCCACAATCAGCCCTTTTTTATGTGGAGATCCTTGATAACTTTTTTGTGGTTTTGACTTTTGTGGTTTCGTTTTGTTTTTTGTTTTTATACTGTATATTATTCTGAAGAGATGATGAGCCAGTGACCACTTACGGGTGAGGACTGTCTGATATACAAGAGATCTTTCTCACAAAGATGCTGTTAAATTACATGAATGAACCAGATATCTGTTGCTGAATCATTCCCAACTCAGCAAGAATTTTGCTGCCCAGTAAGGACTGATAGTTGAATCATTATTTTTGGCTTCTTTCTCAGAATGGTTGTTGAATATCATTCCTTTTTAAAACTTAGAGAGGCAAGGAAGGGTGATTAGTAAACATATTTACCTTTGACATCCAGGATGTCAGAAATTCCTACTTGGATTCACAGTTTATGAACTGTCTGACTGTGTTGGTCTGAGAAGCTTTTCCACTAGGTTGGTAGATAGATGGGAAGGTGCTGTGGTAACTGTATTATGGTGACTGACCAGCAAAGCATTAGGATTATTCAGAATAGAAAGTGCAGCTTTTACTACCTTTATTTTTATTATATTTTAGAGAGATTTTTGTCTTTTAACAAGGTTTTTTAGAGTTTTACCTTGCAGTCTCTCAAAAATTGTTTCTTTTTGTGAGTGCCAAGAATTAGCTATTGTTCATTTTGATCCAGAAAGCAATAGATCAATTTAATCAATCGATTTAATTCTATGTCTATGTTTTTCCATTTCTGATGAAACTCAATTACCAAAAGATGCAATACTTTTTACAGCAGTTGTATTAATTAGACTTTCTCCAGCACGTAATCATCCTGAGTACTTCAGTGCTTTCAGTTTGACAACTCTCTACAGTCATGCAGAGATTATGGAGCTATGGCAGCATCATTTTGCAAGTTTTACATTGTCACAAGGAAGTCTCAAATTTTACCTTTTCAGCCCTTTAGCAAATTTCCCTGGAAAAGAAAAAAATCCCCATTATTGAAACTCTCTTTGGCTGCAGGGCAAAAATACTTCAATATCATGACAGAAGTACATGGACAGGTGATAGAAACTCTTGCTGGCTGTACATGTGTTTCAGCAAGATTTTGTGTAGTCTAATCAATCAGTTTTGTGTATTTAATTGGTCTTGTCAACGGGTTTGTACAGAATTTTGCATCCAGTTTGAGTCTGAGATTTATGTGAAATATAATTTATCTCACATGCTGCTGTGGTGGGACGAGTGTCTGAGGTTTGATGTGAGACAGAAGAGTGTTGAGCTGTCAAACAGCAGCTTTGTTGAAAAGCAGGAGGAAGAAGTAGTTTGTGGAAATTCATGAAGAGACAGACCAGAACCAGGCAGGCAGAAGGGTTTTGTTTTGGGTTTTTTTTTTTTTTACATCATTTCAATAGGATTAATAAAAGCTCTCTTTAATTTGATAAAATAATCTTTCCTAGTTGCTGTGGTGATACAGTGTGTCTGAGTGCCAGATGACTTTGGGATCTGTACACCATGTCCCATATTATACCTAAGTCTAAGAAATGAAATGTCTGAGCAGCAAAAGGGAGAACTTGGAGAAGAGAGAGAGAGAGAACACTCCACGAGCTTTCCTAGTGCTGTTGAAAGCCAGGCATTGTCTGCCTGCCTGAACAAAGTTAAATCATACATCATGGCCCTGCTCGAGACCCTTGGATTTCTGTGTGAGGATACGTGTTAAATAGGAAAAGGTCCTGGTTTCTGTGACTGGAGGTAGAGAAGACAGAACTTCACACTTTCTTGTAGAAAGGTAAGAACCCTCCTGTAAGACTTTTTCACAGCAAAAAATGTGTGCTACTACTTGGTTCTATCACAGTGGGCAGCTGAAGAATCAATCTCATTTGATTTAGATGCATTTCTGCTTTGTTTTTTGCTATTGACAGGCATGGTGAAGGTGTTAAAATTTTAGAATAAGACCATGCTCTTTCCAAAACCTGTTATTAAAGCTTTATTGAGATTGGGCTGGCTTGTGAGGAGGCCTAGGGATGCAGAGAGCAATGCATATACATGGATTAACTCTTGATAAAGGCTACTTTAGAGAAGGCCACAGCCAGAAAGGAGATGGAAGTTGCACTGCTGGCTCTCCAAGCTACCAGATGAGCAGCAGCAGAGTCCCTGGGATGAGCTGGGCTGTTATCTGCTCCTGCAGGCAGCGTGGCAGCCGGAGTGGCACCTTGCTCAGCCTTTATAAGCAGCATTTGGCAGTGCAGCAAATGTCTGCAATCTGAGATGAGGTTTCCCCACTCTTCCTTCACCCTGTCACTCATCATTCTTCTTATTTTTTTAAAACATACAGAGCTTGAGCTAAAGTTTGCAAGAGGGAAATCTTGTGCCTCCAGTGGGCTGTGTGAAACCCTGCTGGGATTTCTCCTTTTTTCCCAGTCTTGATCTTAGATCTTCATCTTCCACTCAGACCCCTATGGCAGGGTTGGATAGTCCTGAGGATTCTTTTTGTCATAACCACTAGCAAGTGGTTAGTGATTTAAGATGAAATTATTGAACTTAACATAGCCAGCAATACTAGGCACTGTGCACCAAAAGAGAAGTGGAGATTCATTTATCTTTTCTTCCTTATAGGCTGAGAAAGGATGCTACACGTTTTCTTGTGCACTGTGTCTGTGGTAAATATTGTCAGCTAATGTTACATTTTCTCTTTTAAAATGAATGTGCCTTTTTTTTTTTTCTTCAGAACCCATCTCAACACACAACTCAAAATATGTTCTCCTGGTGGTTAGATTTATGGGTTTGAGTTTGTATAGCTGTGTTATTTACAATAATAAATTTTGTCTCATGCATGCTGCACAGAAAGAAAAAAAAACCCCAGACAAATCAAACAATCAAAAGACCTGAGGTACAGCGTGCATTATTATCCCATTTGAGAAATGCAAAATCAGTCTTGTTCTATTTTCTTCCTGTTCCCTCTCACATATTATTCATCAAAACATTTTAAACTTCATATAAAACATTTTTACCTGCTTTGAGTTGTCGGTATCCACCTGGCTTCTATTTTAATTAGATTTTTAAGAAAGAGCAAAACCCTGGATTTTGAGTGTGATGGGGGTTGTGTTTTTGTTTTGTTTGTTTGAATACTCTTTTAAAATGCCGTTGGCAACCTTTCTTATTTGCGCAACTCTAGATATCAAGTCAAAATTTTAAAGTTAGAAAACCGGTGAGGAATAAAACACACGATTAATTATGGTTAAATACTTGAATTAAAGATTTGGGGTTGGCATGAGTAAGGCCTCCTTTGGTTCAAGGTACAGTTATAGTTTCTTCTGTATCTTCTTTTGAAGGCTGAAAACTGCAGAAATAGAGGAAATGCTTTTAGCATGAAAATATCCAAAAGGCTCTTCACTGGTGTGAAGGAGAGGTCTGTAGGATGATGTACTTCTGTCATGGATATGGTGAGAAAATACTGCAGCAGAGTTGACTGAGAACAAAAGGCTTTCTTGTTGCAAAAAAGTAAATGTGGCATATCCTTAATAAAGGTACTGATAAAATCTCTTTTGGTTAAAATGGGAGCAGGATAAAATCTGGTTAGGCTTTCGTATTGCCTTTTAGGTTTTTTTAGAATTAGATACAGCCAGGATGTCTTAGATAATCTGCCTTATGGGCGGCAAAAAATATTGCAGCTTTTAATACATGTTCTGAGACCTTTTTATTTCTTTACTGGCGTTTTTATACAAAATTGAATGTTTTTTTTTTTTTCCAAAAAAATAATTTATTGGATGTTCTGGCCAGTGATGGGGTTTTGCCAATGGATAAATTTACAGTGTTCAAATTTTTATTATATACATGCATCTACTTGATATAATCACCCCCATAACAATCAGTCCTTTGACATCCTTTAATAACAGCCTGACAGGATAATTGTGATGGACAACTCTCTTGCTTATCAGTTGTTTATCTTGTGTACAAGCATCAGTCTAATAAAAAAATAGTTATTTCTGTGAGTCATTGCTCTAGGCCCAGAAACGATATGCCCACTTGGAAAAAACATATTGCTATTAATGTATGACATCTAAAAAAGATTTGGAGCCAGTTTGCAATGAATGTTTAATTCTTATTGTTTGTCTTCAAAAGATAGTTAATTCTGAAGAGATATTGGAGGGAAATTATTCCCTAAGTAATTTTAAAAAGTCTTGGTGTAGCTTCTTTTGTACATTTAATTTTGAAAGCACAATGGACTTGACTTTACAGTCCAGATTTATTAACTGATATTTTTACTCCTGAGAGATAATTAAGCTGAAAATTGTTTGGCAAGTGTATTGTCTAAGCATGACTCTTGATGTCTATATTTCATCCACATGGTGCTCTGTCATCTTCTAAGGGGTAATAGTCAAGTGTTCATCCAGTTTGTTCTCAACAGAAGCAATTTCTTTTGCTCAGGAAGTTGAGTGGTTTAGATCCAGTGATCCCATTTCAGTCTTTGTGGTTTGTGGTTTACAAAGGCATTTCTTTCCCTGGTGCATGATTCCCCAAGAGCTGGGAGGAAGACAAAAAGTTCTGTTTGGTGAATAGAAATAGAGTTCTGTGCAACCAGCATTAGGAAAGTCCAATTTATTTCTTGATCTTACTTCTGTTTAATGAGCTGTGAGCACAAAACTTGTGTCTTTGTAAGAAAGCTCCATCACATCTAATAAATTAGGAGCGTGGGTTTTTTCCCCTCAGATACAGTGTTTTTATATTGCTGCATATTTTAGAAAACTGGTGGGATTGAAAATAGTTTTAAAATTTTCTGCCCTTCCTCTTTTTATTACATTAAGTACAGAAACTTTAGGGATGAGAGCACGCAAAAAGAATGCACCATTGCATAATCCTTATTTTGGAGTGAATGGGATTAGCAATGTACAGGTTGTTCTTCGATTTCTGCATGTACCTGTGTATGTAGCAGGTGAAACAATCCTTGTTCCTCCATTTCCATAATAGGTTACACACAAAAGATGTGATGCATAAAACATCTTTTAATAACCCAGCAGAATCATCTAGCAAGGGGAGGGCAATTATTTCTCTTCATTAAACTTCTCAGTGCTTATTTTAAAGTAATCACGAGCCCATATGCTTTACAGCCTTGCATAGCTAATGCATATCCATTTCTGCATATTCTGTAACACCAAAACCCAGAATTATACTGAAGGGTTAGAAAATACTTGTGGTCATGTGGTAATTTTAGAAAGGGCTCTCAAGAGGTGTTAATTAAATCTTTAATTTTCCTAGATATGTGTTTTAACTTTTATACAGAAGTTAAATGTCTGGCAACTATAAGATCCTATGAGCATTTGTTACTGAATGTAACCTGAAGTTAAATCTCCAAGAGTTGAAAAGATTTTTTTTTTTTCTGTCCACTGGAAATGGATTTGAAGACAACATCAGATATGAAGATATGTTTTTGTTTTCTCCAAGGCAATTCAGCATCTGAACATGCTTTGCATGAACAAAACCAGATTGTGGCACCAAGTGCAACCTTAATATTTCAGAATTAAAATACTATAAAAATAAAAGTGTCAAGGTTCTGCAGATGAGGTAAACTATACATACCTCAGAGGTCAGGCTTAAAGAAGGCAGTCTAGGATTTCTCTTGTACTTGGGTACTGCTGTTTATTGCTGATCAATTAGAAGAATGTGGGGTCTTTGCTCTTAATTTTAAAATATGTTGAAGATTAAATTTTCCTTGCTTTCTGGAGCAATCATAACACCCTTCTAAATCCCACTGACTTTACATGACATTTCATTAGGCTTGCTCAGAGTACTGAAATGAACCCTTGTAAACCACACATTGTAAGTTCTCTAAAGGCTTGGTGAATAAATGTCACACTTCAGTTTATTTTTTAACTTTTCAAACTGTGGACCAATATATAAAGAGTCATTGGATTTGCAAAGGCTCCACTCCAGTAATATTCATTAAGGGTTTTTACTTTATCCAAGTCCAGTCTGTGGTATTTTGTTTGGAAGACTATGGTGTCACTGAAACACCATGCTAATTAATCAGCCTCTTCAGAAGCCAAATACTGAAGTGCTGTTTTGGATTGGTTTAATCTCCTGTTTCTCTATTCACGTTCTGGTCCTGCTCTCTGTTCTGTGGAGAACTCCTCGAATTCTTGGAGGAGATTTTAGAATTTAATAATTTAATTATAAAAAATCAATGTGGAAACAGATACATGTTAGCAGGTTTAAGCAGAAAATTCTGTGAGTATTTTGAAATTTATATGGGTCCATTATTGTGCTTGAATCTGCTCAAAAATTTGTGATCCATAACTTGACAAATTGAGTTTTCAGTAGTTTATAAATTTGGGCATTATTCCTGCATGTCAATACTGCACCATTGCCCCTATTTCAGGAAATATGCTGGGTTGTTGGTTAGTATAGTGGTGAGTTTGGGTTGTTTTTTTTTTTTACAAATACATATACTTTTGTCACTATTAACAAATTTCTGCGCCTTGGCTGTCTGAAGCTTGAGTTCTTCCACAGGGCTTTTTGAGCACAGTGTCCAAAGAGCACAGTGAGTGCCTGGGAGGAAATGCTCACTAGGGAGTACAACTTTTTGTGTCATCTGCAAAAACTTCCTCTCCCTGTGCAACACAAACCTCACCAGCTTGTGCCAGTGTTCTGTGCTAGAGTGCTGCATGAAAAACTTTAACCCTCTAGGATGCAGTTCTCCAAAGCAATTTGTCCTTTGTGGAGTCATGTCACAGTTTCATGGCATTTTCAGAACTGATTCAGAACTGATAAGAAACTAATTTAGGAGAATTTCAACAGACTTTTGTATTTGCCCGGTGACTTGCTGCTATTGTGGGGAGTTGTCATTCCTTGACATAATTTTAAGTAGCTGTTAAAAAAAACAGCCAACCAAAGTTCAAGGTTCTTGCACTTGTTATTTTAAGTGGGATATTTGCCTGCAACAAAGGGAAATATGAAATATAGGGTCAATAATTTACTGGTAACCTAGTAAATAGTAAAGAAGCAATAATAGATCACATCTGGTGCATTTTAACAAGGTGTATAGAGCCTTCTTGAAGTGTCCTTGCATCTCGATTATGTGATAATATTTCACATAATTATTATTAAGGTCAATCCTGTTCCTTCCTTGGGAGTGTCACAACAAGACATCGTGTCCGGTTGTGACAAGGTGTTCCTCCTGATGGTGATGACAGCATCTTCACCTCTAGGCTCTCTGGAGCCACATCTACAGTGAGAGCTGGCTCACCTTCCCATGTCCCTTCAGTCTGAAACTTTCTGCTGTCCCTGACTTTTATTGGAGGTTGGAGCCAAAGTGTTGTCCTGGATAGTTCCTGCTCCACAGCCTTTGGTTAAACTGTTAATGGCATGATTTGTGTAGGCAAATGTTTGCTGTGTACACAATCTTGCTTACTCACATCATCCTCATAGATGCAGACTCAAATATACCCTGACATCTAAGCCAAGACGTTTGAAATGGATTATTGTCCCAATGTATGGGGTTTTGACCAAACCTTGTCTGAGTGAAGGGGCCCACAAGTAATTAGGTCCAGGGCTACACAGTTACATTTTTTTTTACTGTAACCTTTCCTCGAGGCAGGAGTTTATCAAATCAGCCTCATTGAGGACATTTAATTGATACTCATAACACGAGTTCTTTAGGTGAAGTAACACGATGTATTGATAACATTTCTGTGGAATGAATTTATCTTATTTTCATTGTCCTTAACATTAGAAGGAAGACAATGTATAGAGTTTCATTTGTATTTATACATCTGAGCTATGATGTTCCATTTGAAAACATTTCACATCAAACAGAAAAAGATCCATTTGCAGCTGCTTTAGAATTCATTCCATAGCTGGACCAAATTCTTTTGCAAAATTTAATTATGTGCTTTCTGAAATGGCAGTAAGTGGCAATTTTCTTAATGCAGTTAGCGCCATACTTAATATTATAATAATACTGATTTATACTCTTCTCATGTCTCTCTTGAACTATTGTTTAACACTGTGAAATATCTTCCAATATTTGTTGGAATTTAAAAAGGATGAATATAAAAAATATATGCGTATAGGTATTATAAGGTGCAGTTCCTGAATATAGTTATTTTGATCTATAATTTCTTGCCAAGAATCTTTCAGTGGTTGTGAAATGGAGAATGAAATTCAACTCCATCTACATATCATTACAAGGTAAGGGTAAGTTTATAAGGCATTGAGTGAAATGCTAATCAGCCCTTCTAAAATTTAAGAGGAATTAAATGATTGAAATCCAATGGGAGGTATTTCAGCTCTAATCAGGTTGTTTAATAGGGTTGTGTGCATTGTGCCAAATACCTCCTATTTTGCATCTGACTTGATTTTGACCAGCAATTAATTAAAGAATAAAGAGTTATATGAAGACCTGCTCAATTCTTGGGCTGATGGGTTGGTACCTTCTGTAGAAGTCTGGTGAGGCTCCATGAAGTGTTGGGCCCTGCATTACTCAGAAGACTCTAACATCAAAGACCAGAATGTTTCCTTGGTGACTGCTGTTCTGCTGTGGACTATGGAATAATGCCATAGAGGCACTACCATAAATTAGGCCAGCAACAGGGAAAATTTTGTATTAAGATATCATATTGAGAGTGTGTGTTGGTATCAATACATCAAATTAATTGTTAGGTTGAATTATACTTAAAATACCAGCAAAGCCCTACATTTTCTCAGAAATCATTTTGAGCTCTACCAAGTTAGGTTCTGCTGATCTTGATGTCAAATAATACCTAAAGATTCGACTAGACTGGGAGAATACTTTTGGCAGAAGGTGATACTAGAAAAGGTTCTTTGCCAGTGCTAAATGGAATAATAAATAAGGGGAATAATTTATTGCCGATAAATTCTGTCCCCGGGCTGGTTTTCTCTCGGTCTCTACATTTTGAATGACTCCACAGCAGTGTTTAATATCCGAGTGAGAGCAGGAGTCTCTTGGCTTTCGGCTCTCGTCCATCACCAGGGGCTTGGCCAAGCCTGCGCTTGCGGCAGGAGGAATTCGCCATCTGCTGGGCCCTGCCGGAGGCTCAGCGCAGCTCCTGCAGGAGGAGCTTTATTCTGCAACTTTATTGTACCTGGAAAAAGTCATCTGCACCTGAGAGGGGGTAGCAAAAACGCGGAGAGAGTAACCTCGGCTCAGTTTAGGGCAGCAGTGGGGTTTTTGTGAGAGACTGTGGTTCCTTTCTAATGCATTGATGTATCTGAAGCTACAGGAGAACAGATCTGTGGAATCCATGGCTTGCCTACAGTGTAAAATGGGAGATCTGCCTTTGAAAAAGGTTCAGTTATAACAGTATGCAAACCCAGCGCTTTTATAAATAGATATCATGAATTTTAAGGTTTACAATAACAGCAGATAGGACTCAATACAACATCATCCAACAGTCCTAACCTCTTAAACCCTGGGTAACAGCCTGTTTAAAATTGTTTGTCAGGAGCAAATTCCAGTTTTCCATTACCAAGGAATTTATTTCAAGCAGATTTGGCCTAAATTCTGAACGATTTTCCTATATCAAACAGTACTGTATTCCTTTCTGCTGGAAACTGTCAAGTGGAATTTTCTTTTGAGGTTAGAATTGAATTTAATGGGATATTAACTGAGGCTATAAATTTGGATTGTATTGGAGAATACAGAAAGTGAACAGTCTATAAAATGAAAATTGTTTGTTAGTGTTTAAAAATTACTAATAAAGCTTGTAAAATTCTAGGATAAATATTTTCATTGGGAGCATCTCAAGATCAGGTCACTGTCTGAAAAAGTCTATTTGCAGCTATGTTAAAGAGCTCTTGTGATTTTTTAAAATTTTTTTTTAGTGTGCAATTTACTACCTTCCACTTCCCTATCACTTAGCCAGATGTAAGGCTTATCATTATGCAAGCTTTTAATTTGACAGTGAAATAAATTAGGCATTGGATACAAATTGAATTTGTCATGCTATCTTTCTATTAGTAGAAAATGAGATTAAATTTACTTTGAACTGTATAGTCAGTTTATTTTCTTTGTTTCATTTTTAAATTACTTTAGATACCTTTCTCACTGGTAGCTGAATCTTTTATTTGTATCATTAAGCCAACTTTTTTGGTTATATTCACAAATATCTGTTATCTTAAGAACCACCAAAACCTACCTCTTCTCCCCTCTTTTAAAGCTTTGATAAAGCGCATTCCTAGGCAAGTAGTCTTGTATCAATTTAAATTATTTCAATTACACCTTCTTTCTATCATGGAAAATACCATGCCGATAATATAGCATCTAAAATCAGTGGGAATTTTGATTTTAGAGCATCGTAGATTACATCCTTGTATCTAACACTACATGATCTGTTCATGCATGCAGACGACCCTCATGCATTTTAACACTGTCTTGTGATTCTCAGATTGGTAAAACATGATGAAACATGACTTTAAACTCTTTTGCACGCAACTTTTATTTGACGTTTATTTTATTTTCTATCAACATCCACATCCATGTGCTGTGGGCAGCCTGGGACTGGTGATGTGTAAAACACAGTCGAGTTTGTTGTGTGTTGATGCACTGAGCACGAATGGAGCAGTCACCTGGTGGCTGTGGTTTAAAAAGTCGCTTGGATTTGTGGAGTACCTGCTAGTAAAACACTGTTTAAAGTCAGAGCTCTGTTCTGTACAGAGTTTGGAACTGTTCACACCCCCACAGGGCAAGTTCTGCCCCAGCTGCAGCTCTCGAGCACGTGTGAGATTATGGGATGGGGAAATGGTCCTGGCAGGGCAAATATTCATGCAAACAGACCACTGAGGAACAGCCATAATAAAGTCAGGGAGAACAGGACTCAGATGAGCTGACAGCTCAGATTAATTACAGCTCTGCTGTCCAAATGTGGACAAAACTAAATACTGTAGAAGCCAGAGGACCAGAAAAGCTATGTTCAAAACATATCAGAAAGAATGTACTTCAAGCACAATGGGAAATAACTCTGTTGCCTTGCTGACAAAAAGTAAAAAATGATACTGCTTTATTTTGTCCATAGAATAATTATGGTAATTGTGTTTCTGAAGTTTCAGCCTACAAATTCAACAATATAGAATACATTCAAGAAATCAGAGCAACATGCATTTTCGTCTATTGATTTCATAAAATTACTTCAAAAATTTAATGATAATTTATTAATTTCAAGCTTGTGAAAAATTTTACTTTGAGGAGGTCTATAATTGTGAGGTGGGAAAAAGAGTAAATAATCACTACAAAATTGGTTTTGTGTGTGAAACAAGCAAAGATATGTCTCCTGTGTATATAATAGTAGTTTATTCCCAAGGAAAAAAACCTTCAGTGAATTTCTTTTCAGAGTTCTTATGCAAATAAGATATACTTGCCCACTGAAGTACCCTGAAGTGTTTTATGATACAGAATGAGTAAAAAGGTTTCAAACATGGTTGTGTTTGTTTGCTGTTTTTTTCTTCTCCCAATTGCTTTATCAATTTTCTAGTTTAAACGATACAAAGAACGTAGAAACAGAGGTTACATTAGATATTCCACAGATTCATACCACTGTGTCACTTTATGACCTAAACAATAGAAGTCCTAGAAACATGGAATCTTTTAATTTGGAAAAGACCATCAAGTCTTACCATCAAATCCTATTTCTTTGTGTATGTACGGGTGGCACAGGATTGCATTTCACTGTTGTAATTTTTGGTATAATGCAAATGTTATGGGGAAAGTTTTAAAAGTAACTTAGCTGAAATAAATTTTTCATTAAATGCTTTCAAGTTTGATTTTTAAAATTTAAATTACTGTAGGAAATTGGTATGTTGTTTTGAGAATTACCCTAAATGTGCAGGTCCTCTTCTTTGTCACCATTCCCAGTCTAATCCATTACCTTTTAGTGGAGCACTTGATTTTTACTGGATTTTTGCAGTTTTGCTGTGCTACTGGATATATCTTTCTCTGCTGGACTGGTGCCTGAGATCAGTGGTCTGAAGGAATAGATTAATTAATCAATTTAAATTATATTTTCAAAATAAAGACAATTTTTCTTTTTCCCCTTTTTTTCTTGCCTTCTATTATAGTTTAAGTGACTTGGAGGGAAAAGGTTAATATAAAGCCTGTTGTACATTGGTTGATTGTCTTTTTCAAGGCATTTTATCTGAAAAATCCCTTTCTTTGTCTTACACAGTATGAAAACTCAAGCTTAATGAAAATGGGAAGTCTCTGTCAAGGAACGTTGTCATTTAGCCAGGAAGATCTTTTTATTCTTGACCAGTCTGGCAACACCTCATTAGCCTAGATTAGAGATATCAATGTCCAAATTGAACACATTTCAAAATAGGTCACTTCTGAACAGAAAGGTTGAGTAGTTGTCACTCTTTCCTGTTAAGGATTATGTATAAACCCCAGCCTGGTTTTACAGTTAAAGTAAAAACCCTTGTATGCAAAACACCTTGAAAAGTATTTTCTAGAAATCTGCTTGTTACTTCAGAACTTTTCTCCTTTGTCACTACAAAACTCTGGGCATTTACCCAGAGAAATTTGCCTCTTGTGAGAGCGTTTATCTTCTTAAGCTCCAGAATCTCTCTGCATCAGTGGGCATGGAGCAAGGTGCTGGAGAGCAGGACACAGCCCAGAGCTCTTCCAGGAGAAGCACCAGGAGTTATTTGGATCACTAGGGAGGGACACTCTCTCCTGCTGTGGGAACATGGGCAACTTGTCCAAATCTTACTCTCTGAAGTAGAATTGACCAACTAAAACCAGGTCAAAAAAGGATTTGGCACATCTTAGGCAGCTTAGAGAGAATTTGACCTTCACTCAAGCTGAGGTGGGGTGGTGGGAGTGAAAGTTACCCCACCCATGTTATGCTGGTGGTAATGTTTGGTGTTCATTACCTCATTCTCACCTGGCCTTTAGTAAGATCTTTACTGATACCCTGCAGCAGGAGACTGGGTTTTAAAAACACAGAACAGTTATCTGAACTGCCATTATTACCTAGTACTCTGAAAATTACTGCTGTTGGTAAAATCTATGTGACACTGTCAGTCTTTGGTATCTGTTTAATAGGACAGCAAAACATGGCAAAGAAATACCTTTGAACGACTTCTTGTTCAAACATTTCTTTACTACTTATAGATGTCTTAAATATTTTAAATTGTTTCTTAGTCTTGAAATGAGCTAATATTCATTCAGCTGTATTGAAAACAGATTAGTAGAGCTTTTGCTCTAGTCAAATACTGCTAGGTCCAGCTTCAGGGAGGTGGGGGAAAAGGGACTCGTGTAGTCCTGGAGTTAAACACACATCAGGTATGTTCATTTGTTAATCCTCAAACCTCTGAACAGGCAGTACATGAAAGGGAAGGCATAACTTTGTCTCAACTCTATGGTTTTAAAAAGTAATCAGGAATTTTATAGCATGACAACATCTGCAACAAAACTATTCTGTACTTTTAGTCTTTCCAGTTGTGGCCTGTGATTCTGCTGTGCAGGCAGAAGTCCTTTAATTGTCACCTGAAGTCCTTTAGGGGCAACAAAATGCTTTACTTTATATATTTAACTAGGAATGATGAATTTACTTAGTGGTTGAGAAAACCCTGTAGCTTTAGTGCTGATCCATTCTATCACCCTGATCCTCGTTGGAGTTTCTTCTGGGTGTAAAAACCATCTCCAGCAGGGGCTGCCTTTCTATGGGGTGCATGGATAAGTCATTGTTTTTCTGGATGTTGTTCAGGCCTCTTCCTTTCATAGTCTGTACTCTGCAGCGCCTCAGAAGAGTCACTAGGATTGCCTTCATCATCACCATGGCAATGAACTTCCCCACACAGCTCCGGGGGCCGAATCCAAACGGTTGGAAATAGCGTGAGGGGACCTGCGGAGAGCAACACCAGGAATGAGCTCAGAGACAGATGTTTCTCCATAAAAGTAGTGAAAATAATGGTGGAAATTGGTAGTAGATGTATTCAGAAAAACTTGTGGAAATAATCTTTTAGGAGCAATTACTCATTTCAGACTGGAAATCCCACCCAAGTCAGGCCCAGCCACAGACACTGATGGAAGTATGGAGCAGGCCTTGGAAATTCTGAGGTAGCAGGGATTGTACAGTTAAACAATTGAATTCTGTTCATGTATTTGTCTGTTTGTCCTGGGAACTACAGGGATTTCAACACAAGCTGTGAAATGGAGTGAACCTTCTGCTCTTCAAATGCATTAAAGTTCATTAAAAAATTCTTCAGAAAATGTTGATTATAAAGCTCATAAATATCTGAAAGACAGGCTGATGCCTTGTCTAAAGATAATCACTAAGCCATACACATAGTCCATTTGTGATGATAGAGCTAATGTTTCTGAGAACTAATTTGTCATAAAATTAAATGTTAAAATTTTTGATATCTAATAGAGAGATAACACTTATAAAATTGTCTTCTGTTCTGTCAGCTGACATATGAAATGCAGGATTCCCAGGACTACTGAAGAATGAACAGCCAGTTTCTGCTACTTTTATTGCCATTGATAAGATCAGTTAAAAAGAGAGTCTGGTTATAAATAGATTATTTTCCTTAATCTGTGCAACTCCTTTTTTAAAAAGTCAGATATTAACTATGTTCTGATTTCCTATTTAACAAGAATAGAGTAGAAAATGTTGATTTATATCAAATTACCTGGAAAAAAGTTTTCTGTTTTTTCTCATTTTCAGACTGACAGAAGTGTTTTATTTAATTATTTTTTTAAATAAACTGAACTGTGCTTTTGGAAAAATAATATATAAATACAACTGTTTATAACACAGAGAAAGTACAGCAGCTGGCAGTACAGCACAATAGCAAATGCACAGCCTGGTAAAATGGAAAAATGTTTAGATTCTAACAATGGAATCTTATCATAAATAATGCTGTGGATTGCTATTCACTTAGAGAACTGGAGGGAAATTGTGCCTGCCAGAATAATTATGTGGCAAACAGAATGCATCAAGTCAGATAGAAAATGTGTGGTTAAATATTTGGTCAAGGGGAAACATTTTTAGTAGCAAAATGTCCTTGAAAATTAAGCAAGATCTCCATTTTTGATAGAAATACTTGGAATGTAAATAATGGGTGGCAAAATGGAATCTATTTGTAGTGAATTGTAATTTTGATAAACTTCATCACTAACTCACTTCTTGAATTTTCTACAAAGACTTTTTTTGAGCTGTTGTTTTTAATGCTGTGTTCAGGGTTTGCTCTGCGTAACCCAACAGCAGTTGAGAAGTATTAACCAGGTGGATTAGTGCTAATTTTTGCATGTGGCATATATGATACTCCTACGTTTTTTGATAAGAAATAAGTAAACCTTAAAGTTTATTTCTGGCTTAAACACTCTTTTTTTTTTTTTTTTCCTTAGGTCTTTCTTCAGGTATTTTTACTGGTGATTCCATTTTTGGTGTATTAAAGTAGACTGTTTCTTTCTTTAAAGCTGAAGTTGCTGCTGTCTGTGTTCATGTGTGCAGCTGCTAACATATCTGTGCAGTTTTGATCTCTCCATGTTATTATTGCTGAACAAATAATTTCACAAACCCAAATGTTTTGTCTAATGAGCAGAGGTCTGAGTAAATAATCTGAAGGATGATTTGAATAGTAGGGGATTACAAGAAGAAAAAAATATTCACATGTTGCCTTTGATTATAGTTCTTGTGGTAGTTAGAATATAACTTCATTTGAAATTCAGTGCTATATGGGAACTTAACTACTCAACATCTGCAGTATTAAGTTAGTTAAAACTCAAAAATTTTCATTATGGTCTATAAAATATTGTTAATTTAAATAGAAAAAAAAAAAAAGAATAACATGAAGACTAGATCCCCAGTCTCTCAGAAATTACTGCACTTCTTCACCTCTCCAGAGAATCCTCAGTCAGCCTCAGCTCTGTGTGGGCTGCTGGCATGGTTCTAGCCCCCTAAAGCCTCTTTATTTTGTCCAGTCAGGGGATATAATGGCAACCATGTGTATCTGACAAATTTCATCAGAGATTTTCAATCCAAATTATTATGTCTGGAAAAACCATTGTCTATATTATAATTATTTTTATTTAAAAGGCAGCTTGACAGGAAAATGTCTGCCAAGCTCTAATAATAGTAACAGTGATCAGCAGGTTACAGAGCTAACTAGGCTCTTAGACAAAGGGAAAACAGTCATGGTCACAAAGTTCTGGAGCAAAATAAGAGGAAGAGACATTAACAGTAAATAATATCCAAATTTCTGCAAGAAGTAAGATGGAAAACTTACATTTTTCTCAAAATTTTCAAGAGAAAACTCATTTGGCTTTGGGAAGAACTCGAGTTTATGCATACGCCCGATGTTGAGGATAATATTTGTGCCCTTTTTCACAGGGTAGCCATCAATGACATCGTCCTGTAACGCTTTCCTCATGATCAAGTCCACAACTGGCTGGTATCTCATGCTCTCATAAATGAAATTCTCCACAGTTTTCAAGTTTGGCATGTCATCACTTTGTATGTCTCTGTCGCCTTGTGGAATAAAGCAGATGGTGAAGAGATTGGCTGGTTAGGAATTTAATAGCTTCATTGTACAAAGATCAGAACATTTTGGGAAGATTCTCTGTTTCTGAAGTTGCAGGAAGGATCCAACAGCTTCTAAGGAGTTTTGTGTAGCCTTACTTATTGAGGAAATCTGGTATATTGTTCATTAGCATAAACCCTAGTCTATTAATTAACAATTTTCTCATCTTCTCCTTAACACTCTGAGTCTTTGTTCTTGTCAGCAACAAAACTCTGGGAGTCCTTCCCTGGCTTTTGCACGAGACAGCAACAAGGCACAACAAATAAATCTTCCAAGAGCCGACAGCAAACAGAAGCTGGGGATGTTCTGGAGCTAATTCTGCAGGGACCTTACATTTTCTCCATGCTGTTGGGTTTGGCTGGGTGTCCCTGCTGGGGCTGACAGTCCCAGGTAGGATGGGGAGGTTCCAGCAGCAGTGTCAGTGCTGGATGTGCTGCCATGGCTGCCTCACTGCTGCCTTCCAGCCCCAGGGAGCTCAGGGGCTTTTGCCAGACAAAGGCATTTTGCCACCCTGGCTGGGCACTTCCTTACAGAAAACACAACATTTTTGCTTTAGAGGGTAAGGCTTCACAAAGAAGTAGGGAAAATGAGGTGAGTACTCTCATGAGGACAGTAAAATAAGGATTATCAGAAGTACCTTAGAAAAAGAGTAGAAGACTTGTGATTTTCCAGTGTTTAACAGACCAGAAGTAAATCTTAAATAAGAGTGGATGAAATTAGTTTCTATATTGGTTCAGTGTTGGGCTTTGAATTGAGACTAGAGAAGGGGAAGAATACTAATTCGGGATATCTTGATTGTGTTTTGAATAGTTAGTAATTAGTACTTAGAGGAGGCCAATTTGAGATCTAAATGGATGACAGCAGAATATAATTTTAATTTTGTCTAGTCTTTCCCCTCTAGAGTCATAATGAAACTTAGAGAAGTTTTGTATTTTATCACAGAGAAATACTGGTGATTAAAAGTATTTGAAACAAGTGTTCCCTTTTGCTATTTCAGGGTAACTGGGAAATAATTTCAGTGAAATTTGAGGTGAATTTTTGCTGATTTTACACTGTGGTGGCTGAGGGGAGAATATACCTTATTTCTAATAAAAAATAGAATATACATTATTTCTAATAGATTATTAATTCTGATGATTCCTATTTTATTTTACAAATTTCTCACACTTTTTCATTTGCTCTTTAATATTGTCTTTTACATACAATAGTAGTTAATATGTTTTACAGTAAATACTTCTGTATTGGAGAAAATGCTAAAAATTTCCGGTTTAGATAACTGAAATTAGATCACTGCTGAAGCAAAATTATATTCTCACATGACTGACTTTGCAGCTCCTGCTTACCCACAACAGTTTCAATTTCTCTCATCATCTCCTCTTCCACTGTGGGGTGCTCTGCAATCAGGATTAGCATAAAGAAGAGAGTCACAGAGAGAGTGTCAGGGGCAGCAATCATCATCTCCAGCACACACTGGTTCACATTCTCAGCAGTCAGATCCCCTCTGTTCTGAAAACAAAAATAGGAAATTTTGGGGAAAACATTGATTGCTGACCTCTGATGCCAGCAAAGGTCCTGTAGGCTGCACAATTTCTTGACAGTCTGTCTAACTCTAAATAGCATTTCTTTGTTGTCTTTTAGAGAAAGGCAGAAAGCTTATGTTCTGATGGGTATCTGTGGCCTTAGAGAAAAGCAGAAATGTGTGTTCTTAGCTCAGGTTCTTCTTAGTTTATTGTATCTCCTCACAGAGCTTGTGAGCTGTCAGAGATTATACGAGATAGGAGTTACACAGCATTTGGAACCTTTGCAAACACAAGGCAACACATTAAGTAATACACAGGGGTTAGGGAAAGACTGGAAGGCCCTCAGGGATAGAGACAAGAGTTTTAGGGATGTTGTTTAAGCCATGAAATAAATATGACAAGCACCTGATCCTGAAATGCAAGTATTCCTATTTGGGTCACCATCAGGGACTCCACCAAATACTCAGCATCCCTTTATGATGATGTGACTTTCAGAGAGGCATAGGAAGTTTAAATTGCAAAGCCTGTGCTCAGGACAGTGTCAGAAAACCCAAAATTAGCCATATTTTGAGCAAATTCCCAATACCTGTGCAAAAATCAGCTGGGATGCAAAATCCATGTGTTCGTCCAACTTTTCGACAGTGGAAAGCTTTTGTCGTTTCTGCTCTATTAAGATTTCCATTGCTCCTTTAAGATCCTTCCTGGAAACAGATGAAATTGATAAATTGATAAATATCTGCACCAGGGTATGACAAGAAATGCAGAGATATACCAAGAAAAGCATCTAAGGATGGCAGAAATTAGGTATTCCTAAGAATGGTTATATGGTTCTCTGCGAAAGCAGTAATACTTAGACAAGATCTATTTTCTTATTATTAAATAATTGCTTGTCAGCCTGGAATGAAATTTTAGTCTCTTTTTATAGAACAGACTGAAAAAGAAAAAAAGGTATTAAAGACTAAAGTTTTTGATTGTCCTCAACTGGATAGCAAATATAACTTCCTCCATAGGATGGCTTTTTCTTGTCTGAACTGAACCAGTGATCTCAGTTTAGTTTCCCATTTGAGCGTGCATGAACCGATATTTTGGTGAATAAATTAGGAGTGGATAGAAAAAGCTTTAAACTGGAATTCAGCTACTTGTACCACCAGTGACAAACCTGGTTCTGTCTTGGCTCTGCAGACAGGTGACCTCAGCAGCCACCCTTGCAAGTGTCACAATTTAGTTTCTAAAAGGCAGAGGAAAGCATCAGGGGAAATGCTCCTTCATAAAAAAAAAAGGAAGGATCTTATGCAAACACTTTGTGGAACGGTTGATACTCACACCGCGTCTTCATATTTCTTGCACAGCCAAGAAATCTTAAAAAATATGTCAGGCTTTAATAAAAGTGCTTGCCAGGCATCAAAGTAGTTTTGAATCTTAAGCACAATGGCATTTTCTGAAAAGAAATGTTAAAAAAAGTCAATAATCAAGTAAAATAAATCCTTCAGAAAAATTAATAATAAGGTTGTGTTCCCTACTCCACTAGGTTCATGGGAATTTGATAAGCAACTGGTAGAGAACATTTGTAGCCCACTGTAAAAAAAGATCTAGATCTTTTTAGAAACTCTTGGTAACTTGTACAAGGACACAGAGGTGTGTCAGCCAGACCAAGGAGTCTCCCACAGGAGAGCAGAAGCAGAACTATTGCAGAACACTGAAATGGGCAATTTAGACATCTTGATAATATTGTTTCTGTCATAGGCTGAAGAAATAATAGAAAACACAAGTTTTGAGGTGACCTTTTCAGAGCAATCATTTAGTTTGGTGGAAAGATTTCAGATACTTGCATGAATATAATATAATACTGGAATTGTACCAAATTGGTGTATAAAAACCTCTTTAAATGGTACATTTCATTAAGGTGGGTGACAAGCTAATGTATACTTTTGGTCATAAAAAACTGTCTTTTATAACAAACACAATCATAATTTCAATTAATTACGTGGTGATACAAGAGTTAGTTCTTGCACTGTTTTTTTGAGACAAAACTGCTGAGTGGCATCGATGGGTTTTCCTTGGATTTGCATTTCAGACCCATCTTAAGGCCCAGAGCTGAACCTGTCAGTACCATCCAGAGGGACCCCGAGGAAGAGCTTGTTGGACGTGTCGAGCATGATCCGCCTCATGAGGTTCAGCACGTTGATGTTCCCCAATTCCGTCGTTACTTCCTGGAGTTTGTCCAGGTGCTCGATGGTCGACTCCACACAGATGGCGATCATCCTCACCAGCCCAGGACCAGACAGAGCTGAAACATTCGTGCAAAATGAGCACAAGGTTCGTTAATTTTGTACTTCTTTATAATGTCTGCGTTGGTGATAATAGTGTCAATAAAACAGCAAACGTTATTGTGTCAGTGGCTGGTGGAAAACCATTCTGCAGTTTAACTGGTTTGTCATCCTTTGAAAGGAAAATGTGGGGATTTCAGACAAACACACCAGCATTCCAGGAAAGCTGGCAGTGTGTGTCACAGTGGTGCAGGGTGTCAGTGCTCACGGAGTTACCTTTGGTGAAAAAGGGTCGAATTTCTTTCCAGTGTGCTGGGTTGTTGTTAAATATGATCCCATTCTCGTACATGCCAATGCACTGTAATCCAAGCTTGCTCCCAAATCGAGACACGTAGTGCCAGTGCTTCATTACATGGAACACGCTTGAGGATCTGGGGAAGGAAGGAGAAAAAAGCCCCAAATAAAAAACCCTCTTTCACAGACTGAATACAGCATTTGTATTCTGACATTTTACAGTTGCTCCCAAGTGCTGACTCGCATTCTTAATTTAGCAGGAAGTACAGTGCTTAGCACTAAATGTTGTTCCTTTTACAGAATTAAAAATCTTGATGATCAGTGCCTTCAGAATTTATATTAAAGCAATAATTTCTTCTGTTCAGATTTAAACTATTTTCAATTAATATGCAAATGGATAACAAAGGATTTTAAACTGAGTACTGTGTATACATAGAAATGTGTTATATATGACACACTTAGGCAGTACCCAATGTCAGATATTTCAGAGGATAAGGTAAAATATTTGATGTATACTAAATTACAGCTTTACTTTTGTATAGTCAATGCTGTGTATTATTTCGTAGCTCTTGGTCATTCCCAGGCACAGTCTGAAAGTATAAAAATACATGCATCACTTAAATATGCATCATCATAATAGGATGGCATGTGTAGGATAAATAATAAATATTCTTAAAGAGACATGTGAGGGGAGTCTATGATATGCATAATTACATTTACAGTCAGCAAGATTAATTTGCTGGTGCTGGCAGACAGCATTCTTGCTTTAAGATATAATTTCCTTTAGAGGGAGCCAGCATTTCAGAAATGTGGATGTGATGAAACACTGATCAAAGAGAATCCAACCAAAAGAAAGAAAATCAGAACGAAGATTTGAAATGGAACAATATGCTTCTTTCTTTATTGTGTAGTATAGTCTATGGGCCAAACCCCAGAATACTAATGTGAGTTTAGTTTATTTTTTCAGTCAGGTAATGTAAGTATGACTTTTGTTATTGACTGCAAATATTGTTGGTATCAGATTTGCATGACCTAGAGGTAAAGTTAGCATTAAAGTTTTTGCCCATGTCAGGGCACACCATCTGTGTTTCCCTGAACATGAAAAGATGTTGAATTCTGACTCTTCCCCAGAAAGGAGAAGGTGCAGAGGGCTCATTTTTCCTCATTCCATCCCATGTGTCTCTGTGCAAGACACTCATCATAATGTTTCAAGGAAAGGTTTTGTCAAGTGACCTCGCATAAGCAGGTTTTCCTTATGAAACTATTTAATGAAGTCCTCCAAAAGACATCAGCTGTTGTAATTAAGACTGCAAGTCCTTCTCTCTGTGCATTAGCACCTCAGTATTAGATTTTTTGCTAAAAGTTCAGAGGACATTGGTGAAAAAAGATGATATTGATTTTCTTTTACAGGAGCCAGGTTATGTTTAGTTTTGCAGTGAATTTAGGATCCACTGAAAATTTTAGTCTACGTTCTTGTTTTAAAAAAACTTAAATACTTGTTTTCTATATATAGTCAGTGATTTAAAGCAAAAAATGTGTGAAGAAAAGCAAGGTATTGACTCTGTAAATCTGGCATTGCTTAGCAGCACTCCTGGTTTGTTTCTGATGAATTGGTAGCACAGAGAGGGAGAGACAGCAATAAGAGTTCATGGTATTTTCAAAGCATTCAGAGCATTATCAGAACATTTTACTGCTTTAGTTGATATTTGCAACACCTTTGTTGCAAAAGTTTGCTTGTCATGACCTCTCTACAGAGGTTAAAATAGAGATGAAGCTGACATGCACCACGTGGCAAATTCTGTGATTATTCTCTGTGCTGCATTGTCTTTCAAAAGCTTTTACTTAATGAAAGTATGAATTGATTGACATTCAATTACATGCGGTAATCATTTTACTACTCTTTTTTTCTATTCTTTTTCATGGCATGACTTATAATAATCCAATGTAAGAAGAAAGCAATCATCTACTGGAGTAATAAAATGATAGACTGAAGTTTAGCATTATGTTTAATACTGTGCACAATTGAAGCCTTTGAATAATCCCATTAATTGGAGTGGAATTACTCCTAATACTATAATTCTGTATTTGCTTAGTTAAGTTGCTGAATTGGAGCCATAACCTTCAAGCATTTACTTCCACTTTAAGGAGAAACTTAAAAACACTGAAAACGAAAATTTGACTTAATCCCACATTGCAGTCAGCCTAGATCCCCAAACTTAATGATATCTTAATAATAAATGGAATAGTAAAATAGATGGTAAATTATTTTTATGATTGAGCCACAGTACTTTCCTTTCCACAAAAAAAAAAAAAAAAAAATTAGGAGAATTCACCAAAACTTCAATAGCAGAGTCTTTAAACAAACGCAAAATTAGAAAAAGGTCTGTGAATAGCAGAAAGTAAAAAGTTTTTGCTAGGACCATTTTTGAAAATAATAACTTCAATTCTACTTTAGAATAAAGAAACAAAGGTGTTGTAAAGATATAAAGTTTTTCAAGTGATTAAGTGTAGAAAATAAGGATTTACTTGCTAATTATAAATGTTTCTTCACCGCTGATCCAGACTCTCACAAATTCTCCGTATGTCTTATTGTAGTAGTTGCAGGCATTCCCCACTCCCATCCAGAGAAATCTCCCATGAGAAATGAGGGGACCGATGCCCATGCAGTATCCTGGCCCTAGGAAACAGGGAACAGAGGGATGGTCTCAGCAGTGCTCACGGACAGGAAACACCTCTGAGCATCTCCCTTTTGAAAGGAGGTTTTTAACAGCACAGTCCCAGTCTGTGCTGGGCAGTTCTCACAGTCAGTCCTGGTCTAGAGCTGCAGCTGTGCTGGTGAAGACTCAGTTTCTGAGGAAGCCCGCAGTGCTTTCAGTGGCACCTACAGCAAACAGCAGTCATTGCTGCTGCTGCTGGCTTTTGGAGGGACAGTGCCCCATCCTAGAGAGAAGAAATGCTCTTTTGGGCAAGGGGCTTTTCCCAGGTTTTCATTCAGGAGTCACTGTTCTGGTTAGAGTTATTCCTGTCCAACACCTGTGAGAGAGGGTGCACTGCTCTCCTTCATGCAGCAGGGCATTGCATCTGGTGGAAAATGAGCTGAGCCATTAGTGTCTAAACAAGCCCCCAGAACATTACTGAAGGGAAAGGGAATTCGAGGTTATTCTGTTCTGGAGGGTTTTCAGTGCTAAAGGTAGAGAAAGATTGATAACCTACTAAAATCTGAACAGCTTCTTAGATAACTGTTTAGAGTAAAGGCAATTTAGAGAGACTTAGACTTTAAAACATGTAAAAAGTGGTTTGTAATGCACATGAAAATGAGAACATCCTGAGCTTGTAAAATGGTATTATATCTTTCTAGCATTCACAAAATAAAGCTGAAAATGAAGTGTCATAAGGCCAAACCATGATTATTATGGAAGTTCTAAAATTAGAATAAGCCTAATTTCCTTTATCAGGAATTTAAAAAAATCTGTATTTAAACTGATTTATAAGAAATTTTATTGTCATACCGTGATTATTCGGCCTCACTTTGTCACTTAAATTTGAGAAACAAAAATTACTTGTTAAACATTTATGTGGGACAATAGGTAAAGTTAATTTACCTGGTATTGATGAAGTCTCTTCATGGTTCCATATCAGAAAGAGAAAGCACATGAGGATGAGTATGGGCACTGTGGCCACGGGCATCGTGTCCGGTACCAGGCTGGTGATGTTGTAGTGCAGCGGGTTCAGGCTTTCCAGGACCATCTTTTCAAGGGGGTTCTGCTTTGCTTCAGGAGGAGAGAGAGAGGCAGAGGCTGTCAAAGCTCAGATGTGCTCAGCTTTGCTTGGTACCTCTCAGCCCCTTGTAGCCTTACAAATGAGCAGGTCAGCTCTGGATGTGGCTTTATAACAAGAGTGACTGCCTGGAGTGCTTGCCAGTGCTTGGAGGAGAAACTTCATCACAAGTCAAAAGAGACATGAAGCAGACACTTCTTTTTTGCTTGGGAATAACAAAGGATTTCTGACCTTGAGTTGAGGCATAGTTTTGGATATTTTGGCTAACAGACTTTTTATTGCTGATATTGACTTGGCTGGCCAACACTGAGGTTTACTCCTTGCAAATCTCTAACCAAAACAAAAGGAATTAAATTTTCAGCACATGTGGAAACATTGAATGAGCTCACTTGCCAGCTTGTGTGTGTCTTACTTAGCTGTTCCCTTCCTGCATGCCTCTAGTGCCAGAGTTCCTGAATTTCCAGAATAACTGTGGTAGTTTTCAATGATACAGATTAAGTACCCCAGCACCACAGTTTTTTGTTTGAAACATTTATTATAGCTTTTTTTTTTTGACTGCCAACCTTTGAGTGTAACATAATGTAATGCATTTCTTTATGGTTTTTCTGTTAAATACTTCAAAAAATATAATACATGCCATAACAAACAGGATCATAGACTGTCTGTTGCCGTATTTTTACTCAGGCTGTAACCAGCACTCAGCACAGGAAAGAAAATCCAAGGACAGCCAACAGGTCTTTTATGTATAAAGGAAATAAAAGGATTAATTCAAAGGGGGTTTTTGCATGTATTTGAATTAAATTATAAAATATAAGAAGTTCTTGTACCTGAGAAGGAGTATGGGTGAGAGGGAATATGAGAACTCATTTAACCACTCAAAGGTACTGCTTGAACCTGTGCAATATTTTATTAATAAAACATCTTAATTCTTCTCTGGCAATAACTAAGAAGAGATTTGTTTTGTTTCTTCCTGCAGCAATATTTCTAAGTTGAAGGATATATTTACTTAGCAGGAAGCTTTTAGATACAGTTTACTTTCAGCAAGTGTTTTCTTGTTTGTCTTGTGCTTTGGTCTCACATTGCAGAAGAAATGAGAGCTTGATTTGTAGTGACCTCAGTGCTGCATTTATTCCATTCAACTAAGCCAAGAATGGGCTAGGTGCTTTCTAGATAATGAGAATCCTGGTGTTTATGGTTGAAGGAGGAAATGGATGGAGTGTAGGAAGGGAAAATGGGAAAAGGGAGTAAGCAATGGTTTAAAGCCTTGCAGGTGCATTCAATGCTCTCTTTTGGATGTTTTGTGTGCCAGGCTTCTGGGGTTTTATGATCCAAAATGCCCAATCTGCCAGATGACCTTTTAGAAGCATCCCTGCTATTGCAATAGAGAGCAGCCCACCCCTTCTGAGAGTGTCCAGGGAGAGGTCACATCCTGGAGACATCCAGCTGTTGTATTGTCTTGTGTTTTGTGTTTTGTGAAAAAAAGTTTTGTAATCACAAATGTTTTTATCATGTAATGGTATTCATTAGTTTAAATTTCCTTGAGTGCTATGCCTTACCACAACAAAAGCATGCCTGTGTATATGTAAATATTTTATCAGCTTCTATCCCTTTCACTAATTCGAGTTTACAGCATTATAGAGGGAAATAGCCACACTTGGGACATATAGTTCCATTTTTATGTTGCTTTCTCTCTGGATCTGCATAAACTTCATGTTTGCACTCCATTTCCACAGATAAGCTTTGATGTGCACTGTTTTTTTCTGGTTTTTTCCAAGACATTCTGGTGTAGTTTCAGTGCCTCATATTCCCTGTGAAGACAAGTGTGCAGCTGGTTCTGCATTTGGGTGCTGTGAAATGAACCAATTTCATACCTCCCAATGTGTATCTATGAATATTATATCTGCAGGGTGAGCCCTGGTAGAGTTGAAGGTCCTGGTATGTTTGCACACTGTACTTTGCAAGTATGAGTCTCCCCCCTTTTATTTTCTAAAGATCAACCCTGAGTTTTGATCTTGTTCAGCTCTTAAATACTCACAGCTAAAGCTTATCATTGTTTTGACAGTGGAATGCAGACAGGTTTCTGTTTTTTCAAAATATACAGATAGCAATGGACTGGGTTTTAGATTCTTGATTTCCCCAGCTTCATAATTTCATAGTTCTTAGTAAAAGAAATTTTTTCTTTTTCTATGTCCAACATATCAGTGTGCACCTTGCTGTTACATTTATAATTTTAATATCCTGCATTGTGCTGTCATGTAGATAAAAGTATTAAAGTCAAAATTGAATCCTTTTTACACTCTTGGCCTGATCTAATACAGTTTTTAGTCAAAGTGGCTTCTCAAGACTTTAAACAGTTGACATTTTCTGTATTGAGGAGTTCTTTGCTTCATTTCAATGAGTATGATTGAAGCAGATTGTCAGGGCTTGCATTTTTAACCTATTTTTTTTATTTCATTGCAAAAGCCAGTTGGGCCACGAAAAAATTATCTTAAAAGTATTTCAACTCAACTGTTTATCTTATCCATTTCATCTTTTAAAAACTGCCCACGAGTGAAGTCACTCCTCACAAAAACTCAGCCAAGCCCATTTGGATAGTAAGTAGTCACTGAGCAGGGTGAAAAAGTTAGAAATGGAACCGAGTTTAGAGTTCCCACTGTGAATGAAAGAAGGTTCCTCTTGCTCATTTTATCTAGTCTGCTGTAAGTAATTTTCCTTTCCTTGCAGCTGGTTGAGGTGTCTCAGGTCAGAGGGGTTTGTTGATTCTGATTGTTACTTATGTGGCAGAGGAAGGATGGGGCAAAAAAAGCTTTTAAAATCTCACTCTCTAGTGGGGGAAAAGAGACTTATTATAGGAAAGAGTTTTTGTGACAGAATAGATGGATGTACTCGGGCTGTCTGGCCTGACAGCAGTTAGGGATCCCCACACCTGGGAAAGCAGCTGCCAGCAGAGGGCCCTTTGGATTGCTGATTTTGGAGTCTTTGCTACAAAGCACTAGGAGAATATTCTAGGTTCTGTTAAACATTTTCTTGCTAAAGGTAAAGTGAGGAATGGTGTCAAGGTCCACAGTAAAGAGAAAAGCTCCTGTATCTAAAGTTCAGCTGTATTGACAGCTCTTATTCTGGTTAGAGCTTTGTACTTAATGACTGTCAGTAAAAGAGCAAATTCCTAAAATCTTGTTATAGATTTGGGGCTGGAAGTCTCTCTGAATTTTGAGAAAGGGTTCATAAAAATGCCTGATAACTCCTGAAGAGCCGTTCTTGTGTCCTGGAGTTGTTTCCTTTGGGGTGGTTTGTCTATCAGGAGAGAAAAAAATCTGCTACTTGCTATAAATTCCCAAGTATTAGTAACCCTTAGCAGCAACTTATCTAGGTTTAAACAGTTTGGAAAAATGAACAGATTTCTTTCACACAAAACCCATTTTGTTTTACAGAACTGCTCCCATTGTACCACAATGTTTGCCAATGTTGACACAGAATGAAGGAACACAGCACCTCTGAAAAATAAAATAGTGGGTTTTAATTGATTTGAAGTGGATATTTATCTCCAGGTGCTCATCCTTGATAGGGGGATTGTCTTGTTTCCTTGAAAGGCTGTGGGTTTTAAAGCTGAGAACACAGTCAGGAGACCTTTTGAGACTTGAGAGTGCTTACCATTCCTTGTTAGGTGAGAGGTAAATTACTCTGTAAGTATCAGACTGCAAATTTATTTAGAGTCACCCTGGATTCTGTGGTCTCTTCTAGTTATTCAATTCTCTCAGGATGCAATGGGGATGTCACTGTGAATCACAATTTATTGGTTATCTCATATTTCACTCCTCTCATGACATTTTTTTGTCTTTGCTCCACAGTACTTTTTTCTTAATTACTTTTCATTTGTTTTATTGCTTAGTTATTTTTATCACTTAATTTTTCGCTGTGACTTAGTTATCTGCTCCTTTGCATCTGTCAGACATCTCTCACTACAGATAGGTTTTGCAGTCCCACTGTGCAGAGCAGATATTTTAAATTTAGGTGATTTCATTACCTTGCTTCTGAAGCACTCCACCTTGTTTAGGACAATTTTCTACTTTTAACTCAATTCTCTGCATCTCAAAAGGAAGATAAATATAGTAAAATGTGAAAATGTGGGAATAATTCCCGTTTTTAGTAATTTCTAGAGTTTGAGTCCATGGGCTGGAATTTGTGTAGTTGTAGAGGTCTATCACATCTAATTACTATGGAAATGTATTCTAGCAGCGTTGAATGGTTATTACAGCCTTGTAGAATAATCCAGTACCACTTGATTACTATGAAATCTAATCTAAATAGCATTTACAACTTCATCTGTTGTTTAGGTTAGAGGAGGAGGAGGCAGAGAGAAGGAAGAGATGACAGCTTTCAGCAGAAGCTTGGAAGTGGGAATTTAGTAATGATTATCCTGGCAATCTAAAGGGGCTCTTGACAAGTAAATGAGGAGGTAAGAGCCTAACATTGTGTCAGAGGGCAAGAGAAAGAGAAATGCAGAACACAGCCTTGATTCTGTGGTTGAAAAAAGGTCTGTACCATGAGATAAGAAAGATTGTTACATTTGGTGCCTCTTCTATTATTTGGGATTTTATTTTTTCATTTTGGTGAGTGTTCTTCTGACAGGGTCACCTTGTTTCACAGCTAAATAGGATCCATGCCTAGAGCCTGCTTCTCTGGGATTTTAAGTTCTGTCAATAAACCTTCAGTAGCACTTGTAAAATGCTGCTGCATTGTTACAGTGCTGGTGGTGGCCACAAAACTCAGTTTCTTGTCTCCTGTTCTACTCAAGGTGTACAATGAGTTCCAGGCTGCAGAAAAGTTTGGAATTGCAAACTTACTGTTGCAAACATTGACATTCCTGCTGTCTGGAGTCAGTTTGTTCAATCAGTTTTCTCAGCACCACCCAGTACTGGTGTGTGACTGGAAATTAACTGGTCACTAAATCCCTTGCTAGGGAAACAAATACATTACAAATATCTTCTATAAATGTAGGACTCCATTTGAATATTACTGTTTGGATCACTGTAAGAGCAGTCCCTCTCTTTTTTTGCCTTTATATGATTGTTGAGGTGTGATTTGGAAAAATAACTAAATAATAAGTTTTAGCACTTTTCACAAAAGGTCTTATTGTTTCTTGTGAACCACCACAATGCCCATGAAAAGTGTCATCCACATGAGATGGTACAAGGGCTTCATCTGAAACAAACCATCTCCTGAAGCAGGATGGGTGTGCCAGTCCTTGTAAGCCATCAAAGAGAGCTGTGGGGTTGTGCAGAATTCTGCAGTAGTGGCAGGACTGTAATTTACTTCCCGTCAACCTCAAAGTTTCATTACAACACCACAAGCTCTAATGAACTCAAAACTAACCAGAAAATGAGTTGTGGTTGGCAATTGAAATCTCTACAAAGTGCTTTTTATCAGACTCCTTGTTATGACTGTAGCAAAGCTTTTTTTTTTTCCTCTGGCTATAAATATCATGTATTCTATCAAAGTATGTAAATTAATCCTGAAGAAAAGTTTATCTGTGTATTTGAAAAAAGACTGAGAAAGAATGCATGACAATTCTCAAACCATTCTTTTTGCAAATGACTTTATTAATCAGGTATCATAATTAACTGAGATATAGCAGCTAGAAGAAAGACAGCACTTTTCCACAGCAAGCACAAACCTAGATATATCAAGCTTTGGCAGAATAAAAAAAATTCTCAGGGTCAGTTCCAGGCTTGTTCTACCTGATTTTTATCCTCAGGGTTTTTTTGCCTGACTTTTTTAACCTCACTTACTATCCATTGTTTCTGTGCTGTGATAATGATGCTTGGAAATGTCAGTTTGTCCAAAATTCACAACTTCCCAACTAATTCTACATTGCTATTCAGTAGCAGCTGGCAGTGTCTGTCCCATGCTCTGTATTCCACCATAACTTTGTCATGGTACATATGAAAAAAGTCCGCTTGAAAGTCAAAAGAATTAAATCAGACAACCATAAACACTGAACAGTTGTTGTTTTTTTTAATCTGGGGGGCCCCATATCTATAAAAACTGAAATTATTTAATATTTTTGGTGTAATTTGAAAGGTTGCACGAAGTGAATACACTTTCTTAAGATAACTATTCTGCAAGAACACTGTGCTGTTTTTTAAAAAAGAAACTTTGTAGAATACTTGCAAAATATATAGCATATTATTGTTGTTTTACTACCAAGAGTTTGGCCAAAGACCTGCATATTTTCTACTAAAAAAAAATCTCTGTTTAGATAGTGACAGCATATAATTTACACAGAGATAATTACAGTAGCAGATCAAAGCAACTCCAGAAGGCATACTTCCCACTCAAAACAAAAATAAATCCCATTTATGTAATGTCCTACCCATACTTTTGAAGAAAAATTCTAGAATATGAATTGAAAATTTACCTGTGTCTTCTTGTTACATCTGGGTTTTGCCGAGAGTGCTATCCTGGCTCCTGATGTGCTCCTCTTAAGGGTCTGGATAGGTTTTCTGGTGATCACTCTCTGTAGCATCTTTTATGCAGGTGCTTCTTGTTGCTAAGAGATCAGTTGCTTGGAGATGGAAGTTTGTTTATTGTAATAGATCAGGGGCTGTTTCTTTGAAAAGAAAATTTTGTAATTTTACCTCTACGGCTCGGTGTATCTGCTGCAAAACAGCCAATGACAGAGATACACATGCCTAGTGCTGATTAGAATTGTGACTGGAGAGTAAAACAGAGAAGTAAACAAAGTTAATAGTTTGTGTTTAGTGGCTCTGAACAAGGAAAGAGATTTGTCATTTAACTGGAGATACAACTGGCAGAAATTGACCCTTTGCCAAGTGTATCTAAAGGTATTTTCAATTTATAACAGCAAGGAAGTCCAAAAGTTTTATTCTAAAACAAGAATGTATGAAGTTGTCAATAACATTCTGTAGGACACAATCCTTCACTGACATTGGAGAAGACTGGCTGCTATCCTATATAATTTTGTATGTGCTCTTTTCTTTATGTTCCCAGTTGGTTTGATAATCCCTCAGAATGATTATAGAAACTAGGGCTGGTTTCTCTGCTTTGTGCTTCTTCTCCTTTTTTGCTGTAGTTTACAGCAACTTAAACTTAGCTTACAATTGTTTTGAAGAACTGCATTATGTGATTACAGGAAACATTAGAGCAATGTCCAAAGGTCTGTGGGAAGAGGTGTTGATGATATTAATAGAGGAGACTAACAAGGAAGTATGAATAAGGTAATTGTGCCTGTGGCTGGTTTGAAGCAAGAGAAGTCCAAATTGTATCAATGTCTGCAAGGGAAGTCCTCAGCTAGCTCAGCTGCCTCTTCTGTAAGTTTACCCCATGAGCCCAAACAGACTGTTTTGGGAAATAGGTCAAAATCATCTTTTTTTACTTAGTACTCTCTAGTTTAGAAAATTCAGTGGCCCAGTTCTGTTTCCAGCAAGGCTGTGTTGTATCTTGTGGCAGTAAGACACTGTGCATCCTTGTCTTCCACTCTCAGGCCACAAATGTAAAAGATCCTCATCAAATATTTTCATTCTTCTTTTTCTAAATTCAGTCAAAGCTTTAGCATTAACACTTCTTTAATAAGCAAACTCATCTAATGGGAAAAGGGGTCTTACATTTAAAGAACTGTGATCTCACTTGGAACAGAAGGTATCCTAGGGTTGTGTACAATAGTTCCAGTGATGGAATATTTTTCAGGGAAGGATGAAAGAGACCTAGAATTTTTTTGAATGTAAAATCTCTTTTGAGAAGCCTTTCTTTAAGTAAATAAATAATGCAGACGGTTTGGGGAGAATAAGGACTGAATTCATGCACAAATTCTTGTGGCATTACTGCAACCCCATTGAAGAGAGTCAGCTCAGACAACCAGAAACGAACATAATTACAGTCATAGAACTGAACTCTTGTTCTTTTTCCATGTGTACACACTCTCCCATATCTCTTTATTATGCAGAGGCTTGTTTACAGTACAAGCAAAAGTGGGTAGAACTTCAGTTCTATTATGTTCTGTGTTTAGAGCTGGACACAATAATGGTTGCAACCTGCATAGTGTCTGATATTCTGAAATGTTAAAATGACTTTGTTTTATTTCAAAAAGAGATGATAGCTGGTTGTTACTTTTGGGCCATCATGCACGACTATGATTTTTTTGTTGTTGTTGTTTTACAAGCCAACTGTGTGTTTTTACTGCTTGCAGACTAGGGATAGTCACATTCTGGAGGAGCTGGGTTTTGGGACTGATTTTGGCCCATTGTATGATGTATTTCTTATAGATTGTTCATATGGGCTAGCTAATGTAAGTGATCAGTTCTGAAGCAGATGGATAATTGTTTCAGTGACAGCAAATTAAGAAAGCCTTGTACAAAAAAGCCATCATAGAAAGTTTCCACTGACTTGGAACTGGTTTATGGCATTTAGTGTTGTTGTGGTTTCAGCTGCTGAGAAGAACAACAGCTTGTGTTGGACTTTCTGTGCTGGTTTTCTGCTCGTGTTTTTCCTTTGTGTTCCCCACGTGTTTTTTCAGAAGCCAAACTTGGTCCTTGTTGCCACTGCAAACACATCATTGCTTTTGTGTTCTGTTGAGGAAGGAGGCAAAGGAAAGTTTTGGCACCACCAATCCTTGTGTGGTTGCAGCCACCCCTCACTGATGGGGTTTTGTTTATTGGTGATGGGTCAGGCTTCAGCATTAGAGAGAAACTTGGCTATTGGTGAAAGAGCTCTCAGAGGCATTGCTTTCATTAGTGATATTTTGAAATTAAAACAAATTTTAGCTTTGCTTGGAAGCACCTAAATCCTTAGATATTCTTTATTATACATGCACAAAATAAACCACATAAGTACTAATTTTAAAAGCTCATCAGAAGGATGAGTTTAGTGAAATAAGAAGCTAATATAAGGAATGTGAAACAAATTCAGGTTTTTTCTTTGTCAGGATATGTTGTTGGAAGTTTAGGAGAGACCAAGAATGGAAAGTTTCTCACACAAGCACGTTTTTATTCCTTGCTCTATGATAATTTATTTAATCAAAAATACATGTCTAAAAATGAAAAAAAATCTGTTAAAGTTTTTGTTGGAGCTCCTTCTTCTGACTGTGCTACGTATCTACTTACTGATACAAGGAACTTGTATATGAATTCAGGGGTATCCAGGAGCTGATTAAGATGGTCATGAAGTAGCCCCAAAATGGGTAAAATAGCATGGAAATGATTGTTTGTATTTAAAGAAGGTTTTGTCAAGACTGTCTTCTGTGGGATACAACTTTAAATCAAATAATATTTCCATATACCAGAGAAAATGTATCTTTCTCTCACGCCAAAGAATTCCTGGAACTTTGCATAATGCAACCAGAATGATTGGACTTGTTGTTCACTACAAAGGTCTATGTTGAATACTACAAATTCTTCAGAGTCTGAGTAGGCATTCACTGAATTAACAAAGTTGGGTTTTATACCATTAAACAAATCTAAAGCAGGGGGGGTTTTTTTGTTTTGTTTTGTTCTAAGTATTTCACAATAGGCTGTTGAGTGAAAAGGATGCAAAATGCTCTTCATAGCTGAGCAGAAGGGTATGTAACCTTCTAGGGACCCCGTGGCTCATATGGTAACTCTGGCTGGAGCTGGGTTTTAGTAAGAAGGGCTTGAATCTCCCCTGGTAACTACGTAGAAAGAAAATTGCTCAGCTTAAATCAGTGGCAATGAAATCACTGGTATAAGAATCAGTATTATGAAACTGGTAAGATGGCATCGGGATCAGATCTTAATTCTTATGTCCAGGTGGTTTCAGTGCAGTCTTGAGGGAATGAGGGAGATGCTTGCTTTACCCCGAGGATGGATAGCCACTGGTGAGTCTGGCCCTGACATACTCCGTGGTGTGTGGGCAAAGGGAAGAGGAAGCAGAGATGTCTGTGGGAACGTGGGCTGTCAGCACAAGGTCATGCTGGAGATCCATGGAGATCGTTGCTCCATCCTGGATATTGGACAAAATCAGATGCCAGATGGGGAGTTTAAACATGAGACAAATATGTATACTTTCCTCTCTGTGCCTTTCCTTCCCTAGATAAAAGTAAAGGAATCTGAAATGGCACTCTTGGACATCCCTGTTTGCAGTAATGGCTGCCTGTCTTTCCTATGAACTCAAAGAAAGACATTGCTGTAGTTTAACCTGCCATTTTGTTCCTTCTTTTTCTTTTAACTTCCCATATATCCTATTTTCCTGTTACCCTTAACAAGTCAAATATCAAGTACTGAGAGAATTGAGACTGCTGCAAATGTCTGTCTTCAAATGCTTCCAGCACTACTTTATAATTTAGGTGTGTATCAGCCAAGAGAACAGGTGATACTCAGCCTCTCAGGTTCTCACACTGGTGAGCAAAATTGTCCAACAAAATGTACACTGTGTGTATAAAAACTAATTAATTCCTTAAATCTGTGTCAGTGAACTGCTTGCAGGTTTTGAGTCTGTTTCAGGTTGCTGTTATTAAAGAAATAGCAAAACATAAAATGCTGCAGGATGTTTGCAGGCAATGGCTTTTAGCCTTTGCCTTCATTTCCAGCCAGGCAATGGCTTTTAGCCATTGCCTTCATTTCCAGCTGCACTTCCAGTGCTGCCTTGGGGGGTGCCTGGGTGCTGCTTCTAAACAGCTCCTTCATTTGGCAGTGTCCACTGCACCCTGAAACCCATTCATATCCCCCCATAGCTGTTTCTATTAATTGTTTTAAATGCACCCTGTCAAAGCCCAGTGTGTACATAGCCAGGTGTATTTTGAGGGAGTTAGTAATACACAGTATTGGAAATCACTCATTCCACATTTTGTATGTGAATTTTTCCCGTGCAGTCTCTTGCAAGGAGCTGTCTTCTTTGGCCTTTCTGATATTGTAATCAGCGAAGAGATGGATTTTTTGGCCTCCCCAGCACAACTTTCTTCATGCAAACTGGAGTTTGGCTTCCCTAGCTAAAGCCATTTTAAAAAGATCACCTAAGTACTCTCATAACAATGTAGTTGGTTGACCCCTTTATACTGCCCACATTTTTTCTTTCATGCCCAGCTTCAGAGGGTCTATACTGCTTGCAGTTCAAACACCAGGCAGATTTGGCAGTTCTATTTCACAAATCTTCACAATTCTCTCTCTGGCTTATTGCCCAAACCTCCAAACTTTAGAGCGTGTTGGGAAGTGAGGGTGCTCAACATCTAGAGTGTCATGGTCATCAAAGTTTCAATAAAGAACTTTGGCTCTTATTCTGGAAGGAAAGAAAAGCTTTAGGAGAAGATAATTATATTGTCAAGTACAGAACAATCCCTAAGAGCATCTTGAAATTTTTCTGCCTATACTGCCTGGAGACAGGTACATGTCTTCAGACACCACTTTTGGGTACTTGGGGTTTGGTGATTATGTTTTTGGTGGCTTTCTTTTGGATTGTAAATGTTGATGTAAGGAGTTTTATAAAAGATGTTCCATGTGGGCTTGAACACTTGAAAAGATCTCCTGACTGATTTCTTTTATCTGGAACTTGACTGAATGCAGCTTCTTAATTTGTGTACATGTGTTTTAATTTTCTTAAAAACAGGTTTCATGTGATGTTTGTGTGCTCTGGGCTTTTTTACAACCATTCTTCTCCTGAATAATCCATATGTGAGGAGGTGCACAGGAGCCAGGGGTTGGCTCAGCTGTTTTTTGAGGGTCATATTCACAACAAATCTGTAAGAAAGAATCTCCTGGTCTTAGGCAAGGAACCTCAAACCTTGAGAGGTGTCCCTGCTCAAGGGAAGAGTCACCTGGAGTGCAGTCCAGGGGCAATTGAGAGGGAACTTGAGTTGGACTCATCCAGAGATCTGTCATTAGCAGAAGGTCTCTCTGTCCTGAGGAGCCACCTTGGGAAGCTCAAGGGGAGATCTTTGCCCTGCAGCCCAGCAGGGAGGGCTCAAAGGCAGCTTCAGTCTGGTGCAATCCATTCAATTCCTATCTCTGGAATGAAGTGTTTGGCTCACAAATCACATGCGTTCAGAAGGTGTGCAGGGGACTCCCGTGCATTGCTGCTCACTGGGTCACCCTCCTCCTCTGGGGGTGTCCTGGAGGAGTTTCTGGCCCAGCTGTGGGTCAGGCCTTTGCCTCCTTTGGGGCCAAACACATCATTTTCCAAAGCAGCCAAGTGCATCTCTCGCATTTCCCCCAAAAAATGCTTTTCTCGTTCTGCCCATATCAGATTGATAGAATAGCAGTAAAAACTCCTAATGAAAGCCAAAGTGGAAAGAGTTAACAGTATAGGTGTTTTTCTCCTATTAGTCTGCCTACATAAGTTCAAATCTTCAGACAATTGTAGACCATGCTTGTTAATTCAAGGAGTGCTGCCTATTTTGAAGAAGGGGACAGTGTGTTCTTGTCACAGGCAGAAGCAGCTGTAATGGTGCATTATAGGAACAGGTCATGGAGGCACTGTCTAAAACTAACTCTCCATTTATTAAGTGCCTGAGCATCTACACTTTCAGCTTGTTAGCTGGTCAACTTGTTTTCATTTTATTCCTTCTCCTGAATTGGCATTTCAGGTGGTGAGAAAAAGAAAGAGGTGTGTGAAGATTTTTGTCCTTGATGTGCAAGAGCTAGTGAGGACTATCTTAGATTTTTCTGTCTTTGTCCGTGGGCACAAGACTTATTTGACAGCAACACTTTGGGGAGTGGAGAAAGGTGCTTTGAGAGACAATCTGTTCTCTTCTCATGGAAAAATGTGCAAGATGTTCAGAGCAGTTTAGGATAAGTCTTCAGATTGTTACAGGATTCTTTTTCTGTTTAATACCCTTTTTTCTCTCTTTTTTTTTTTTTAGCTCTGCTGTCACAGGCATGGCTTTGCAAGTCTCATGCAGTGTTCTTTTATGTGATGTCTGCAATAAAGGTGACATAAACTTGTAAACTTTCAAACTACTTCCCCTGTTTTTTTCCCCCCACTTGCCATCTACTGGTGCCACATTTAGAAAAATGCTCCAGTATCCACTTACCTTTTCTAAGCAAATGTCTGTTATTTGGCAATTATAGTGGGGAGATGAATCCATTGCTCTTTCATTGTATTACATAGAATTCTTTTTAATGGTCACTTGGATATATTGTGGGATGATCCAGGCAACAATTTTTTAACAACTGGGGGTACTTTCCATGGAAAATTCAAAACAGACATGCCAAACTTTTGCTGAAATGAAAGTACAGTCAAACCTCCCAGCCGCTCAAAGCTGCCCTGCTAAGAGAGCTTGGAGAACAAGAGTGTTTGCAGTGCTGAAGGTGCTGAAGTGATTTTCTCAGTAGAATTAAAGCACTGCATGCAATACTAAAATTTAGCTTGCAGAGAAGGTACATGGCCATCAGGTGAAAATTCTGCTTAGCACTTCTAGTTCTTCTGAATCCTCTAATCTGCTTCTTCAAGGGCTGCTGGTGATATAGATTTCTCTGTTAAGACAGCTTTGGCTGCACAATCTCTGAAGTGAAGAGGCTCCAGAGAAGCCTCCCTGCACCTACTCTGAACCCTGCAGAGTGTACTGCTTGTGGGCACAGCAGGTCTGCAAAAGCATTTTCTGTGTGCTGGGCTTGTGGTTTATACAAAAGGGTTTTCCAGTGTTTTAGGACTGAGATTTTGCCTGTATATCAGGCCAAGTTATGAAGTATTTTAGGGCTCATCAGATTGTGTTTCTTTAATTTATGCTGTTTTGACAAATAAAAGTAACAATCTTTTTTAAATGATCTATGGAGGAAAACCATACATAACCATTAATGAATCCAGCTTAAAGCTGTGTAGAATTTCAGGTTGAAAAGGCTCCTTTAACATAATTACCACTGTGTTGAAAAGTATTCTTTTAACCTTCTGTATTATTATGGCTCCACCTCATGAAAGCTGCAAGTTAGTTTTGTAGAAACAGTGTTTTATGTTTAGGCACTCCCATGTAAGAGTTTGATGGAATATTATATTTTCATGCTACACAGCACAGTGTGATAATTGTAACCCTCTGCAGAGGAAGCTGTGGGCAAAACCAAAATAGTTACCTGTGGCTGGGTAACTTCACTTGTGATCTCAGAAATCATGATCTAGAATGCATGGCAAATGCTGTGATCTGTAAAAAAATGATCTTTAAAGTTGTGTGTAAGTATGCTTAGTCCAGGCCATTTCTGACAAGCTCTGAAATGCAAACAAAGCTGAATGTATCATAACCTGCACAGGTAAGAATTATCTGTAATTATGTTTATCAGCCAGTCATACAATGAAATGTTTACTTGTCCATTGCAAAATTGCTCACAGTTACTGGTGTGTGTACACAAGTAAAACACAATGTATTTTTTATAAACCTACTTGTAACAAGATAAACTCAATTTGAAGAGGCAGCACTGAAATTTATTCACCTGGTGACACCTATTTGCTGAAGATTATGTCTAAGACAGCAGCATAATGGAAATAGTGCAAAATCCTCTTCAGTCTTTGGTGGAATCCAGTCAATTTTAATACCTGAAATGTTCAGAATTATTAGCAATTCTGAATTAAGCTTTTGTAAATAGTCTCAAACCAGCACTGCACAGGGCAGAACTCCAGAGTAAGAGCTAAGCTAACTCTGAAGGAAATACCTTGGCAGCAGAATGGTTGTGTTTCTTCAGCCCCTGCCTGTGATAATTCCCTCTGCTTCTTAGTTCTCTGCTGGAAGTTTCTCTGCTGTGCTTGGGTGACTGAAACCAATGGCTGGTGAGTGTAATCAAGAGGAAATCTGGTCTGTATTTTCTTAATGACTTAGATTGTATTTCTAGGCTCAGGAGAGACTAGGTCCAGTAGACCTTTCATAAAACTATATAAATAATTGATCCAAGGCTTGAGTGATAATCAGTAAAAATCAGGTTAGATTATTCTTGATTATGACTATTCTTTTTTAATGAGTAAGTAAACCCGTCATTGTGGCTTTGCTTCACATAAATATTTATGTATTAAATAATCCTCACCTCTACTTGCCAGACCCTGAACACACCTGTAATAAATCCCAATCTAATTCTGTAATACATAAATGGCAATCCCCCATGCATATAAGCAAAGTTAGTATCTAAATAGACAAATTAGGTGGCTTTGTGTAGTCACTTAGCTATGCAAGGACACTTGCCAGCATCCAAATTGCATCAAAAGTAGAATATTTAAAAAACCAAATTATAGGATTAGCCCGTATTCAGGCTGCATCTCATCTCTACTGCAGAGCAATATATTGTCATGAATCACTCTAAAATGGTCAGTTTCTCTTTTTGATTTTTTTTTTTTTCTTAGTGGCTAATTTGGCTGGGGAGATGCTGAAGTTCTTCCTCACTGCTGTAATTATATTTTACTTTCCCTACCTAGTAGTTTAGGTACTGATCTCCAGTTTTCCCACCTGAAGGAACTGGATTATCATGTTTCATTGCATTGATATTAAACCTGTCCTAACATTAGTTACAAACTCTACATACAGATCACAAATCCATTGTATGCACTAGATGCTGTGCTCATCTATGCCATTATTGCATCCAACCTACTCCTTACAGGAGGACCTCTGCACCCACAGAAAGTGGGCTGAGAATGCAGTGCTCTAGCATCCAGCCATTCCTGTTCAAAAACCTGACAAAATGTCTTTTTCTCAAAAGTCTTTCTGAGTTGATCTGCTTGTTTAGAAAATGTCTATTTTTTTGAGTTATGAGTTGTGGTGTTTGTAGTCCTTTTGTGGTATCTTCAGATCTGTGGAGACAAGAAAGACAAATTCAGACAGCACAAGCTGAGAGGCTTCTTCCCAGACATGGAATGTGCCAAAGTGCTGGTTACGTGGGCTGCAGCTACAATGCCTGCAAAGGAACTGAGTATTCTGCCAGTGCCCCCTCCATCCTGTATCCCAGAACAATCTGCATGTTGTGTCATAGCCATGTGCCATTTCGAGATCTGCACAGACTTGCACATTTTCTGCTCTGCAAATCAAAGCACACACAGCTCTGGAACAAGGGGGCTTGGGGGAAGGGAATGTACCCCTTCCTGCACCTGGAAAAACCCAAGTGCCTTCCATACTTTCTCCCTGAATAGGGCAAAACACTCACAATACAGTTTTATGTCTGTACATTCTATTATTGTGCGTGCAGCTTTTCTGAAAATTGTGCTTCTAGATAATTTGTATTTAGAAAACACATTTAAATTCCAATCTAATAATAAAAATGTACATTTATCTCCTGTTTCTTGCCTTGGTTCCCTTTTCTGTTATGTTATGACTTGAGATTATAGAATCACTGGAATAGAGAGTCTTTTAGGAAATGTGCCTGAATAAGGTTTGTTTTAATATCAGGCTTTCCCTGAGTGGTAATACTTCTATGGATATGATTAATTTTCCTTAACTCTAGACATGTAGGTCTAAACCTTTCTCCTGGGCCTGCTTTATTAGTGGTAGAGAAAAAGCAGTCATTTCTAAGGGTGACTCCCCTCGTTCTCAGGTCTGTGTCTGCTCACCGAGTTCCCAGATCTGTCTGGAAGAGGCACAGAGATGTCAGGGATAAGCTTGTTAAAGGTTCCTCTTTAGATAATTCAGTGTATGGGATTTTTATCCTGATTTGGGTGAATAGATAGTTGGCAATTATTATTGATGGAAACTTCGGCTCTTCTAACTGAAGAAAGTCCAATCCTAGATTTTAGGTAGATTTTAAAGATGAAAATGGCAGATTGAATCAAATTGCTTTAATATAGCTGGTTTTTATGTCATTCTAACACATGGTTTTACTGTTAAATTGTCTTTGTTACCTCTCTGTGTCTTTAAAATTGCAATGGGTTTTCCTATCAGGACCTCAAAGAATATGTCCCATGGTTTTGATATGAGTTGGCATATGGTGCCTGTAATAATCTACCTAACAGAGCCAGCAATTTTCTTGTGAGTGTTCTGAGATCACACTGCTGTTCTCCATTTAAAAATTATCCCAGTGCAGTTGGTCCATTCATTTTTCAGCTGTGTTTGTGGCTGTGACTGTGTTCAGTTTTCTGAAAGTCAAAGACTCCGGTAGTAAATTCATTATTTGATATTTCCTCTGTATGACCTAGTAAACAGTGCTATTATATAGTGCTATTTCTTTCTCTTGGCTTTATAGTCTTACAATGTGTATTTATGGTGTGTATAGTTATATATCAAATTAATATGTTAAAAGTGCTCAAATAAGCAAAATTATATTTAATCCTCTGTGAATCACAGTGGTAAATATGAATGACAAAAAGTTGAGGGGGAAAATCTGGAATACTGCTTGTGTTCAATGCTTCCTGATTGAAAATTACCAAGAGCTGCAGAGTGGATCCTAACAAAGAGCTGATTAAAGCTCTGCTCAGCAGTAGCTGAGGCCATGGATGCCATGTGCAGTCATACCATGTGGAGAGAAGGTTTTGAAGCAGAGATGCAATTTTAATTCTGCTCTATTTTATATCCAGCTATTTTACATGTCCCTGTCTGTTATACCTGGGCCTCAGAGACATCCACTCTTGCTCCTTGGAGAGATGTCTTAAAAGTGAATGGCATAAGAAAGTTTCCATAGTATTCCAGCTCCAATTTTTTTCTGTGTTGTTGGAATACTTTTACCAAAAAATGTCCTTTGTTGTTTTGTATCTCAACATGGAGATAACATAAGTTTGATGATTTGTTTGATACTGAATATTTAATATTTAATTCCTGACTGTGTTTCAGGGTAGTTGAGGAATGTCCTTGTCCTTTGCTTCCTTACTGAACTGCAGGAGCCTCTGCAAAAAGCAGGGACTATTTTCAAGCATATCTGTCTGGATTTCTACAGTTCTTCTCATTGTTTTCAGATTTCAATGGTGGTACAAAGATGTGATAGATCTTTTAAGTCACTTACTATTTGTCATGTGTTTTGATCAGTTGCTTTTGCTCTCATAATTTAGATTATGAATGCATGGTTGTAGCCATGGTGTCTGAATTGTTCTTTCTTTGCTCCTTAAGTCATCTTTGTCTATGGAGCAGCTTTGATTTTTTTTTTCTAATGTGTGTTGGAGGAATTCTGAGCAGTTTTCTGGGAAAATAGTCTTTAGCTGCCAGTGCCCTGATGATGCATCTCTAAGGCATCTTCCTCCAATTTATTCAATGTTCATTCAAAGACAATGAGACATTCTGCTGATGCCATTGAATAGTACTCCTTGTGCTGCAGCACTTGAAGATATTTATGGGTTTTATTTTGAATTTCGAACACCAACTTGGCCTACCTAGTAAGAAACACATTTTCACTGGGTCCTAATTTATGATTTATAGTAAGGCTGATTTATAGTAAGGCTGGATATTCCAAAGTAACAGCTGGCATATCCTTTCCTCTGCATAAATTTGCTTATTCTTGCAGCTCTGTAGTAAATAGGACTTTCCTGAAATCAGAAGTAATTTTTAAGATATTTGTGGCTGGTTCCTTGAGGAGCATTATTATATTTGTGCCACTGAAAAGCACAATGCAAGATTTAAGGGGTTGGGGTATTACTCCATCTTTTCCATACCTCCCCTGATACAAAATAATGAGAATTATAGTATTTTCTTCTTATTTTTATCTTCTTCCAATATATTTTTTTTCCTTGAAGAGCAAGCTTGTTTCTAAAATGCCATAATCTGTGTGGAATGTATGTGCAGAAATGGTGTAGGAGGCATTCTGGTGTGTGTCACTGATGGAAGCCTGAATTAATTCTGTGGGGTGAGGTTGATCACACAACTTAGTGTGGTCTGAATCACTAAATCTGCAATTGTGGCTGACCTACAACTGCTGCAAAGACATTTCAAACCCACGTGTTCCAGTTTTTCTGAACATGAATACACCAGGACCTAATCTGAATTTCAAAATCAAGCCTCTTTTTTGCATGTAGTCAGAAGCCTTTTAATATTTTAAAGCTAATTCTTTGCTGTAGAAACAATGTTGATTTCAGTGCCAATATTAAAGTGCAACTGTGATTTGGGTGGAGCAACTCTGCAGCTGCTCAGCTGCTGGAGCATCACATGGTTTGAGCAATGGGAGCAGGGGTGAGGAGGAAGGGCACTTACAGCATCCATGCTGAAGATATGGCTGCAGCACTCACCAGTGATTTACTGAAAAGCCTTAACTGTTCATCAGTTTGACAGTCCAAAAAACGATCTTCCCCTTCTGCATTGTAGGTTTGAAATGTATAGTAGCTTTGGAATTGTAAAATGAATATATCAAACCTCTGGTATATTTCTCAAGAAGAAGGGAGAGCCAATAAAATCTGTCACTTATCATGGCAGCTTATGAAAGCTTTAAAAGACATTTTTCCTCACTGTAACTAGTTCAGGAAAAGAGATTGACTTCTTTCTGATAGCATTCATAAAGACTATACACTGCCTAATCTTGTCATGGCATGATCAGAGGCAGTTTGGTTAACTGTCTCATAAGAGAATCATCCTCAGCAACTTGGTCCTTCTTCCAGAACTATCTACCCAAGTGAAAATAACCTTCCAGTCTCCAGTGTGCTTTATCACTGGGACAGCTGCCAAAATAGATGAGATTTTAGTAATAACAACTTCTACAAAGTAAAACATCAGTGGGAACATTAGTTAAGTGTGACACCATCTGAATACATTGTCAGCTTGAGAATAATCAAGGAATATTTTTTATTATACACATAGTGAGTAATTTGGTTACAAAAACACCTCCTGTGGTAAAACTAGGTTTTATTTCCTGGAAATTTATTTCAGCTCTGCAAAGCTAGAATTCTAAATAGCAGAAATATGGTGTTGCCTCTGCAGTTTGCATAGCTTCTTTCTGGTTCCAGTATTACTTGGACAGATTTTTGTGACCTTTGTGTGCCCTGTCAGTTATGATGCACAGTCATGTTAGGGTGTGCTTTAGAGACACAGACTCTGAAATGCCAGGAAATAATTGAAGTGCTGCCTGCTGGCATTCTACCTAACTGAGAAAATGATGGATCTAGGGGATAACACTTTTCTCACATGGGTTTGAATTGCTACTGAGCAAGTTTTTCTATTTTTTTTGGTAAAAAATAGCAGTAAGGTTTCTAGAATTTACCAAGAGCATTCCCAAGCCTCCATTCTGCTTTGCTGGTCACCATTGGGACCATTGGTTTTTATCACAGGGAAGGATCAGAGGCATGGAGCATGAAGTGCACTGCAGCTGGTAACAAGTGCTGCATGGATGAACCAGAACCTCAGCTGTGTTAGACAGGGACAAGAGATCCAAAGGAGACACAGGAGTATCAGGCAGTAGCAGGGGGCAACACGGAGACACTTGACTGAACTGCTGCTCATATGGGATGGGGGAACACTCAGTAGAAAGCAGGGACAGGAATGTCCACAGCCCAGTCAGTCAGCTGCTCCTGCCACTGGAGCAGCTAAAAGGACTTTCAGTGCAGTCTTGGGAACCTCTTTACCACAAAATTGTGCAGTTGAATGATTCCCAGCTTTTCAAAATCGGGCAGCTTCTCACCAGAGGTGTAACTGTGTGTCCCAGCAAGCCAAGTGCAGGTCTGCTCACGCTGCCATAAACCTCTGGTAGAGTTCAGGGCCTGGGAAAGAACTCTGCCATCCAAGCAGGTTCTAAACTGCAGCCTTGGTTAGATGTCTGTAGTGATGCAATGGCTCATTCTGTTAATGAACAACATTCAATTGCTTTTTTTGATTGTAATGCAGAGAAAACCTTGCAAGATTAGGCAGATGGGAAAGCAAGAGTGCTAAGAGTGCTGTATTGCTTTTGTTATTCTCTAAATTGTAGCTTATAATTATTATGTTCTTTTTTTACTCAATCATTACACTTTGAAATGGACAATAAAAATGAAGAATTGCTGTTTATTGTGCTTTATGGTCTCAGGGGTGCAGTTCTATTTGTTCTTGGACAGAAAGTTTTAGTTTGCTGGTGTGATAGATTCTTACTCATTTTGTTATGTCTATGAATTATAAACTAAGCCTGCTTAAAATATTCTGTCTTCTGGGAATTTCAACGGTCTTTTTTCTTTCTCTTCTTTCTCCTTTCCAAGAGTAATACTATAAGCAAAACTCAAATATGCATTTCTGTGCTAAGTTGAGACATCAACTGCAAAGTCTCCTGATTTTGGCTGGGATAAAGTTATTTGTTTTGCTAGCAGCTGGTGCAGTGCTGCATTTCAGGGTTATGAGAATAATGCTGACACCACAGTGACACCTGGGCTGGGGCTGAGCAGTGCTCACCTGCAGGCAGGGACTGGGCAGATTCTCCTGCTCTGGCAGCGAGCAGGTGCACAAGGAGCTGAGAGGAGCAGAGCCAGGACAGCTGACCCCAGCTGCTGGCCAAGGGATTTTCCACACTCAGGAACGCCCTGCTCTGTAGATGTATTGGGGGAAGCAATTATTCTTGTAATACTCACTGACATCAGAAAGGCTATTCATGTATAAGGAGGATTTTGTGATACCTTCAGAATAGTTTGCCAAGGCCTAAAGCCTCCAATGATTTTTCAGCAGTTTTTGCAATTATTCTTCAGAATATCTTAGAGTAGCTTTAGACTATATATAAGGAAGAAATATTTTACAGTAAGTGTGGTGAAGCACTGACACAGGTTGTCCAGAGAGGTGGTAGGTGCTCCATCCCTGGAAACATTCAAGGCAAGGTTGGATGGGGCTCTCAGCAGCCTGGTCTGTTTGAAAGTGTGCCTGCTCACTGCAGAGGGCTTGGGTTAGGTGACTTTTAAAGGCTCCCTTCAGCCCCAACTATTCTTTGTTTCTGGGCTGATAAGCCTTATGCCTTTGGGTGATTTTCTTCTGTCTCATCTGCCATCATGGGATGAGATGGAATGATTGTTCCCTCTTCTGTCATATTGTTCTACTGTCATGGCAGTTTCATAAGGAAAGTTTCCAATGCTATGCCTGAGGACACCAGCACTTTTTGAAGTAATTTTTTATTTCAGAGAGCTGAGAAATTTAATATGATAGAGTTGTTCCTGACTCTGCTTCTCTACTGTGCTTAGGCACCTGTAGCAGAACTGAGTGTATTAAGTTCCAATTTGGTTTGATCTAATAGTTCACCTGCCAATGTACTGTGGGATTAGCATGAATTACAGGTCAATGGCATAGTTAGAATGGAGACAAATATATGTGATCAGTTGCAGCAGAGAATTGTCACTTTGACTCTTGTAGAAAACTTGGCATTCAAAAGCTGGGAATTTCTTGAGGTCAATTTGAAGTGGTATCGATGTAAGAAAGTGCACGGCTTTGATTTGAAATGTCAGCTTTGAAAATAACTTTTTTGAAAAGTGTTTTGAGTTCAAGAGCTTCTACATTCTTCAAGAAGTCTTGGTATTCGGTCAGATTCTGCTATATGCTGAAATTCATTTTCTTGACTATGAATTAACTGATAACAGAATTTGTTACATTAAAGATATCCCATGTCACAGAAGGTTTAGCAGTAGTAATTTGGGAAAGATCTGTGCTTGAACATCTAAAGCATCAGATCAACTTTTATAAGTGAATGACATACGACATGAGTGAAGTGATGGTATGAGCTGCAGGACCTGTGTCACGGATCTGTGTGATGCCAGGATCTGTCTAACGGAGGGGTTTTTGTTATGCGCTCTCGCTGCTTGGCACCTGGAAAAAGCCATGAACAATGCCAGTCGTTTGAAAGCACAGGTCGTCCCAGGCGCATCCCCCTCGGGAAGTGACCGAGAGCGGCTCCCCCCGTCCTGCCCGGCTTCGTGGGGACAGCGCCCGGCCCGGGGGCGGGAGGGGTCGGCTGTGCTCCGCTGCCCTGCCGTGCCCTGCCCTTCCCTGCCCTTCCCTGCCCCGCTGCCCTGCCCCGCTGCTCTGCCGTGCCCTGCCCTTCCCTGCCCTGCCCTGCCCCGCTGCCCTGCCCCGCTGCTCTGCCGTGCCCCCTGCCCTGCTGCCTGCCCTG
>VZUI01069145.1:0-54675 GCA_013401135.1 Cettia cetti | reverse complement strand
CCCCCCCCCCCCCCCCCCCCCTTTTTCCCCGAGGCAAAGGCTTGCAATAAAACTCCCGGAGTTAATTCCTGATCAGCAACGATGTGTGTGTGTCAAAAAGGAACTTGGGATCTCAAGAAACACATTTCTCTGCAACAGGGCTCTGAGTATCCAGATGATTTGTGTGGTTTTCCTTAGGCTGGTTGGTTCCCAGACCATTTCCAATGCAAAGATCTGTTCTTCTTCTCCATGGGTGAAGTCTATATGTAACAGGGCTCAGTGAGGAAAGCAAATTACTCATCCTGTACACTCAGCACCCCTCCACAACACACATATGCCTTCACACGAAGAGAGCTGAAGAAGAGAAAGGATAGAAGAAAGTCGGGGAGACCACCCACCCTCTCTCTATCGTAAGCCTTTCCTGGTCATTAAGGCTTGGTCTTTATATTGGACTTGCTCCAACTGTCTGGGAGCCAAGCATCTTTCTCAGAGAAGAAAGGGGGATCAAAATGTATGTAGAGGCTGACTGTGTAAATCAAATACTTCTGCATGATGTGTGAACTGACTGTACACTTTGGAGAGATCTTAGGAAATGCCTAGATGCCATTTAGCTACTCCTTTGGGATATTCCTCAACTATTTATTTTCCAAAGGGGCTTTTCACTTTCTGAGAATCAGCACCAGCACGTGCTCAAAACTGAGGCATTTGTGCTGACTTCAGTGTCAGGAAAACACATTCCCAGCTGAAAGGGGGGAAGTGGGAAGGTGAGGAGGCACCCAGGGAAGGGTGAGCTCATGGGCTGGGCAGCAGTGGGCAGGGTGGCAGGCAGAGCAGCATCATGCTCCTCACGCAGCTGAGCTGCCTGGAGGGGCTTGCACAGGTGCCAGCCTGCCTCCAATTTCAGCATATTCTATTGAACACAATTGCCTGTGTTTGCCTCATCATCAGAGGCATGCTGATTTTACACTGAAACAGCAAGATGTTCAGAAATGAGGGTTAAGAGCAAAAGTGTGGCACTGCTGTGGTGAGTGATTAAAGGTTCCATGGGCACAAGGAAAACTAGATGAGCCCATAGAAGCAAAAGCCTTCTGTGGCTCTGCATACAGTGAGCACTTTTGAGGCTGGAAAAGACATGGGAAGAGAGTAAGTTCACTCTCTTTTGCTCTCTTTCTGTGTTCTTTTTTTCTCAGTCTCTGCTGCTGATCACCAGTGAAAACAAAACTGGGTTAGCTGGGAGTGTTGACTTCCAATAGGGCTGATGTTTTGTTCTCAAGTGACCTCCCCAGTCTGGGGTTTGATGTTCTAAAGAGATTCAATTATCTATTATTGCTCTGCACTGATACTGCAGGGGTGAAAAAGAAACACAACTAGTTTCAGCCTCATTGTGCTGAGGGCTGTACAAACTCAAGAGCTCTCACAGTTCGGCTTTGTTTCTTACTGAGGTGTTTGCTACCTTTGAGTTCTCCTATTTAAAACTATGACATAGATACACCTACACAGTTTTCAAAGAATTGTTGTTGTCACAGTTGTTGCTAGATATCAGATATCTCTGTAATTGTGGCACTTTTCTATCTCTGTTTCATGCTGTGCCTCTGAATTGTTTAGAGGGAACCTGAATTATTTCCAAACCCTGCTAGGGAGGCCCATTCTAGGTACATAAAAGAGCTTATATAGACTGTTGTATTTGCAAAACCACTTGAAGTGTAAGCAGTCTATATGTTTACATAAAGAGAAGCAATAAATAAAGAGGACTTTCATCTTGAAGGTTAGCAGTTGTCAGATGTTGAGCTTGTATTAAATATAGTCTAGTAGTACTTATACATAAAATTAACAGGTCACATATTGTCTTACCTGATCTGGATGGTGGGAAGGACCGTGACTGTGGACCAGGGAGTCTCTGCTTGTGTTGCTGCTTGGCTAAGCCAAGCATGCAACATGTTGCAACCCAAGTAACCAACTTGTGGCTGTAACCCTTGCCAGGTGACAAGTCCTGTGCAGCCCAGAAACCCCATGTGCTGTAGGCGTCCACCTACACCCATCCTGGATGCAGGCAGCTGGGATATTGCTCCACGGCAAACCCAGCGGTGATTTCCCAATACCAAGGGACCCAGCTGCTCTCCATGTACTTGGAACTTTGGAAAGGCCCAGGAAGGGGAACCTGGCAGCAGATCTTCCTCATTCCTTACTAGACTTTCTTCTGCTTCTGGGGAGCAAATGGAAAACATAACCCTGTATGAGTTCCTTGTATGCAAATGTGTGTTTATGTGTAATGTGGGTTGCTGGGTGGTCCCGGTTTTGTGAAGGGAGCCCCTAGGGAGTCCAGGCCTTGAGGCTCAAGTAATCCGACTGAGAGACTTGCTTTTACCTTCTAAAAAGCAGTCAGGCTTTCAGAAGTGATTGTTCCACCACATAAAGTGTCTTACAACAACTTTGAGAGATACAATGGAGGTTGACTTTGGGTCATAATCACATTGAAGGCAATCATAAGGCTTTAAATTAATAAGACATGTATTAAGCATAGCCTGAAAGCACTCCCACTTCACTAATCCACTCAGAGTCACAGATTTTGAAGGAATCACGTAGCATTTAAGTTAATAATATATTTCTTAAAAATAGTTATTTTAGTAGCAAATGTATGACAGCTGAACTTATTGTCCAGCCTTCTAATTTAGGATTGTATTCCTGCTTAAATTGGAGTGTCTGTATACCATTAGAGAGACTTCCCACAGCTAACCAGTAGGAAAGCCCAGAACCATGCTTCCTTTCCAGTATCAGTGCAGTCATTTTATTTTCCTAAATTTTAGAGAATGCAAAGAGGATAAGAACCCTGTCTGGGGTATAGCAGTTAAAATTTCATTATGTATTTGAACAAAATCACAAACCTTCCAGAGAAACCAGCGACATCTGGGGTTTTGATTCATCTGAAAATGTCTTTATTGTTTTTCAGGCTTTCCATTGTCTTTTCTTTGTATAAACAGGAAAACAAAATCAGAACAACTCCAAAGAGTTTTTCCAGGAGAAAAATTTGTTCCACTCATAAAAGATAAAGGTGTTTGATTTTTCCCAGCTACTGGGAAACCACTGACTGTTTTTGAGGTTGGGATTCTGGTGGAGTGGATCCAAATTTCTAATAATGCCTAGGCTTCACTTAGAAGACGTATGGTCTGTAATATAAAATATTATCTTCATGTGTGTCTTGTGGGGATAGTAGTGCTTCTTACTCTCAGGCAGTAATTTTTGTCTACCAGGACCCTCAAGTCTTTCTCTTCACGGCTCTTCCCCATAAGTTCTTGCCCTATTTTCCAATTTTGATGTAGTAAAGAATAATATCCTTTCTGCAAAGAGCCTCAGCAGTATCTTCCACTCCCTCCTTCATCTATGGGACTTTGGAAATTCGAAAAGAGACAGATGGGTTTGGTGCATTGTCTTGTTTCCCAGATCCAAAGAAGTTTACAAATAATATATATGCAATTTTAACAAAAATTGGCCTTTCTGCAGAACAGTAAAACTGTTCTTTCTCCTCTAAGAGCCTTCTTCTTTGTCTTCAATATCAGAGCTCTAAAGCTGTACCACCATCCACATGTCAGCGACTAGGACTCAAGTGTCCTGAGATTTTTAACTGAGAGAAGGAGGAGCTTTTTAGGCACTCCTTAGAGCATATTCACGCTTAACATCCATGTCATCACAGTAGTGTGGTGTGATGGCTCACACCATTTCAAAAAAAACTCAGGGTATTTCTTTGAAAGGAAGATCTTGGAGATGCTCTCAGGCTACATATAAGTTATGAAGAAGGAGGTAAAAAAAAAAAAGAGCATAGTGTAATTCTTTTATTATTCATATTAGTGTAATTCTTTTACATGAATACCAGCTGAGATTTTTACATAACCACTTGCCTTCAGGATTCATGAATATAAGAGGAGCACCAAGGGCCATGTGAGAGTCTGCCACTGTGGAGGAGCAGGAAACTCCGCAGAACCAGCAAAGCAACTCAAAGAAAGATCTACTACTGACACTCTCCTGAGGCCTCTGCCATTCATTAGCAGCTCTAAGAGATTTCTAGCTCCTCCTCCAGAGTACAGGGCTTTGGAGACCACTTCCCAAATCTGAAGTACTATGGAAATCACTTGAATTACAATCTTGCAGTAGACAACACTTTGGTTTAATATTTCTGCACTTGTACTATACATGCAAAGTTAATTAAATGTGCCTGATATACAGAAGGATATTATTTGTGTCGGTATAACATGCTACAGATCATACTCCCAACTGTGCTTTGTGCCTCTTTAAAATAATTTGCATTCATTCACTTCCCTACCCACTCCCCACATACACAAACCTATTCTCAATTCTATTGATAATTCCAGGTGTCTTGAAAAAAAAACTTGAGTTTTAAATAGTACATAATGAGAAATTGTGCTTTACTCAATCACCCTTATACTACATGTATGATTAAAAAGCCTTTATTAAAGCAGTCCCTTACAAGTCTTAAATACAGAACAATTCATATGGAGGTGAAGTTAACAGGATATTTCTCATTAATCCTGCAGTTCCATTTCCACATGCCAGAGATGAGCAAGTGAATTTATCTTCAAAGGTCCTGTTTAAGAAAAAGAGCAATAGCGAGGGTACAGGTAATTATTTCTCTTTGTAACATCAGGATCTTGCTTTTTCAAAGCAGTGGATATAGAGGCATGACCTTGTCCAACAAAGCAGGTGACAATCTGGTGTCCCAGCCAGGCCAGGAGCAATCCACACAGTATTGTATCATGCCAAAATGGATGTTGCAGTCATGGATCCAGCCTGGCAGCAAACTGTCCACTGATGCAGAAGACCAGGAACAGATTAATTACTTTTTTATAACTTGTTTGATTTCAATGATACCATGATGTAATGTGCTGACATGGGAAAACATGGCACCTGCCCACAAAAGCCACTCAGAGGAGGCTCCCTGGGGCCAGAGCATGTGGCAAGACCACTGGGGTGCTGCAGTCAGATGGGGAATTTCATGCCTGGCTGCCCAGGCTGTGTTTGCACTCCAAAGAGTAGATTTTCTGAGTAATCAGACTGGTATCTTTCACATTTACAAACTCAGCAAGGAATACATACCTAGAGCATAAGTGGCATTATAGTACCATAATTTATATTTAATACACCACCAAAAAGTGGTGTATAGTCCTTACTTTAATCCTGGCACTGGAATTTGGAGGTCTTTGTTGATTATTCCCTTTTCATAGAATCACAGAATAGCCCATGTTGGATGGATACGTGTAGATCATCTGGTCCTGTGGAAAACAGAGTTTAGATGAGATTACCTAGCACCCTGTCCAGTCACATCTTGAAAAACTTTAGTGATGGGGACTCTACCACACCCCTGAGTGACTGATTGTTCTTACTGTAAAAAAATTGCTCTTTATGTTGAGATGAAACCTCTCTCAGTGCAGCTTGTACCTTCTTGTTGTCTCCAAGTGGCTGCTTGTGAAGTGAGAGCCTCTGTCCTCCCTTCAAGTATTGGAATACTGTGATTGTGACCCCCCGAGCCCTCCCTTCTAAAGCAGATAAGAGCTGACTCCTTCAGTCTCTCCTGGTAGGAAAGATTCTAGAGCCCTTGATCATTTTCATGGACCTCCTGTGAAACTTCTCCTTTTTTTCCATTTTGTTTTTGATCTAGGGGACCAGAGCTGGAGACTCTGGAGTATTCCATGGCTCGCTTTCTCTTTTACAGAAAATGCAACTCCATTTCCTCTTCTTCCCTTCGTATCATTCTGAAAGAGTTTGTAGCCATCCACTGTGGTTTCCTAGTCCTGAGAATTTTACCACCAAGTCTCTGTAATTCCTATCACATCATAAATCCCAGAGTGGTCACAGAATTCCAGTTCCACCTGTTTGGTGCACAGACTATATGTGTACTTGCCTTTGGAAAGACTTGGGGAGCATTCCACAGTACTCTGGTAGGTGCACTGGCTGTGCCTGTGGAAATCAATTGTGCATGTTTACATATATTTTACATTTTGTTTCTTATCAGTAGCATTTATTGTAATGCAGAGAAGCCACTCAGTTTGATTCTACTACTCCCGGTCAGACGCATTCAAGTATGAAGGGGAGAAAAAAAACCTGTAAAAGGATCAAATGAACAAAAGTTTCGATGCTTTATCAAGTAGAAAGGTTAAATGACTTGTTCTATAAAGTCACTGCCATTTTTTAAGATTTTACCTTCTCTAGTTAACCTTTGCAATTTTCCACGGAATTTTAATATTGTATACTTTAATGAGCTTTCATTTTGTGAAATAAATGCAATTAAACATCTGTTCCCTACAAAATATTATAGGTCAACTGGTTTAGATTATTTCAGTTCATAGAAATATAACCATAAATAAAACATTTTGCAAAACATACTTAGCTGGATCACTAGATCACAGCATCTAGTATTGCTAGTTGTAAGATTACCATATTGTAAAATAATTGAATTTTGCCCAAAATCATCTATTAAAGGCACTGGTTTTAGTAAACATGAGATAAGGAAAATTTTCAACAGTCACATCATTAAAAATTTATTTTTATTCTCCATGGATAATGCCATTTATAACAGAAGCCTGTTTTGCTTGTGTTTCTCTCTCCTGGAGGTTTTGAATTGTAGTTTTATACCCAGGCTCCTCCTATCTGAAAACATTTATTAGAAATTTATTAGAAAAAAACACCTTAGTTTGATTGAACTGATTAAGATGTTTTTTGAGGAAGACATTTAATCAGCAGAATTCTACAAGTCAAACTTATTTTTGGAGTTTTAAAATATACAATGTAGCCAGTGCCTGTGTTAAAAATAAAACTTTCCACCAAAAAAAAAAAATGTTTCCTGACTATTGAAACTCTGGACTACACAAATAATTTTTTCCAGATTTTTATTTCTATAGAATTCTTTTTTATGTATTGCATCCAAAATAGCCCCAATACACAGATCTATATAGGAGTCAGCCCAGAGCAGCACTGTACATGTTGTGCATGTACTCCTTACACAGGAGTTCATGAAAATTAACTGAGAAAAGCAGATTCTCATGTTTTTTTCTTGAACAGCATATTGTCCAAAAGGATGAACATGATGTAAGCACAGCAAATGGTTGCTCTGAACTGCTTAGAAAACTCCCTGCCTGTTTCCAAAGCACAGATTTGGTGCCTATCATCTCCTTTCTCCTCCAACCAAAGCACTTTTCAGCATTCATGGGAGGTTCTGTTCAGCTGCTTGCATCCTTCATACACTGAAATGGAGACATCTGTGGGTTTGAAACTCCTTCAGGGCTGAGATGGTGATTAAGAATAAGCACAGTGAGTTAAATTTGAATGTGAAATGAAATAGGAGTTAAGTTCCTAAGCAGCTTTGAGGATCTGTGCCTGAGCTCATAAATTGCAATTAATTAGTGACTAACTGAAGACTCTTTAAGGCTCTTCCATCCTTGAGGTTTCAGTATGACATCTCCCCTCCTTAGCCTGTGTCACATGCTCTAAGTCATCATTATGCCATGTAAGGAGTCAGACACATTTACCAGCTCTTTGATCTAGCATAATTCCATGTAAACCATAGCACACACGTTGTTGTGGGTTTGGCAGGGAAGGAGCAGGACTGAATGCTACCAGGCCTTAAGCACTGACAATTGTTAGGGCATTGCTTAACCTCTCCTAGTCTGCTGAGATGCGGCAACCAGCATGGATTGCTAAAGCTGGTGGAAATTCATTATCACTATTGGAATGTCATTAACAATTTTCCCAAGGATTATATATACCTTTAAGTGTCAAAGTACTCCGAGCCAGTGTTCAAGCAAATCAATTCAAAGCAGTGATTCCAGAGAAGAGGCATTTATTGATGACAAAATGCTGTGAGAGCCAACAGATGTCATTCCTTATAATAAGGCATGTGGCTCTAATTTGGCACTTCTTGCCATCAGGAGGAACCTCTTGCAGAGCAGATGTCACATCTAATCCTGTCTTCCATGGGTGCCTATGCCCTGTTGGAGTTGGTATGCCAGTTCAGAAGCAGGCTCAGTGCCATGAAAGCAGATGGTCATGAGCACAAGTCATGCTACAAAACTGGTGCTTCTAGAAGTGTGGGTGCTGAGTCTGAAGGACTACCCAGGAACATCAAAATCTTCCTATGCAGGAAAATTCCCTCCAAGTAAGCTGATACATGCCATTAGTGCTTTAGTGGTAGTAGAAAATGGATGTTATCTGGATCTTCTTTCTGGTTATTTTAACTTTTGGCCAGCCTCTGGTGATCTCTGGGGTCATTCTGGCATCTGAGGGCATTGGATCATTCATGTGTTTTTGGCAAAAATGCCATCAATGCTTGGTGTAACTTTGAGAGTTGTACAGTGCCTGGGAATTTTGTGATGTAGAGGACTAGTCTGCTGAGCAATGAGAGGGAGAATTGGCTCTTAGACCTGTATTCATCCATCTTCTCTGTAAGACAGTGCATGACTGTGTCAGACAACACCTGAAGTAAATCAGTGCTTCTGGTTTTCTTCACGTGCTTTTTGCTTGGTATAGAGTGTAATCTTTTGCCTAAAACATTAAGCCTAACTCAAAATTTTGTTGCACTGAAGACAAACACCTCAGTTGCCCTCACTGGGATCAAATATTGTTTTTCTCACAAATTTAGCCTTCAATAACAATTTATTTCAGTAAATTTACTGAACACAGGATCCCAAAAAACCTGTTACTTGGATAGAGCTACTTATTTATTCTCCCAAAATGAACCTTAGAGGAATTTAAATGTTTAACTGATATGTAATATATTCTTAACCTGTGTCAGCAAGAAGAGCTTCCAAAATATCACAAGTACGTGCTTGCCTTCAAATGTATCTCAGGTTTTAAGAACCAGCCCTCACTACAGTTAATTGATAGGCTGCAGTAATTACAGAGTAAGATCAGGTTACTCTGATTTGATCTGTTAGAAATCCTTATCTATATGTCTAGGAGGAGCTTACAGCAGGTGTGTTTCTCTCTTCTCACTTAGAGAAGCAAACATTTCTCTAGTATGTAATTCTACTGCGTCAGCTCCTCCGAGTACCACAAGAGACACTTCAGTGGAGTATTCCTGACATGGGATGTTTCCTGTCACTGTGATCAGAGTCATACACTGAATGAGGAAGGTTTGCAGGGAAGATTTGGTCATGAATGACCTTTGATGGCTCAGCTCCACGTAGTGCCAGGAGATTCCTCTTTCAGAAGGTAGTTACACAGTGATGTCTGAGGCCCATTTTAAAATGTCTCTGCAGCCCAGGTATCTTTGGCAGGATTCCAAAAAACTTCTATTATCCCTTCTGACAAATATTACAACTGATCAGCAAAATACTGTGCTGTCTTTGCTCCATGTCTTATGGGGCTTTAATTAGCCAGTCATGCAATAGCTCTCAGCTACCCAACAGCTGCAGAGTCTGCCAGTGGCAGGCAAAGCCACCACCAACATACAGACCTCATTACATACTAAAATGCTCATCTTTCCTGACAGAGATGCAACATCTCACCAGAACCCAAATAAAATGGCTTATGTGATTCCAAAGTCTGGCATAGTCAGCAAGTTGTCTGCAATTCCCAGTAACACATACAGAGATTTTACTTTGTGGTAAAATTTTCACCTTGGCCAATGAGGCTTGTAACACTTCAGGAGGGAGCAGCACATGGCTCCACTCAAGTAAGAAATGCACATAGCCAGATCCTAAATATGTATTTTATTTGGTGATGTGAAATGAATTAGTTAGCATTGATACAAGGAGGTGTATCTGCAGAAGGCTCTATTTCTGCTATCTATTATGTATGAAGGGCACTGAAGATGGGTTTGTGCCACAAAACTTAATCTAGATTTCAAAAACTCAGTATCATCAAAACCAGTAAATCATGTAAAGGAAGGAGCTTCAATTCCACTTGGCAAAGGCAAAATATCTCCACTTTCCTTAAACCCACTTTGATTTGAGGGAGACTAAATTGAATTACCTCCTTTGCCAGTGACATGGAGCATTCATTGCCCAGCTCAGTGGATGCTTCTTGGGTCCAATTCCAGCTGTGCTGGTGAGAAAGGGAAAGCCTAGAATCCAGGCTAAGCCCAGTCTCCTGATCTCTCACCCTATTCTTCACACTGTGGCCATGGTTTTGTCTGCTCTAACCCTCTCAGGAAAAGCTGCTATGATCAGCCTGGGTGGTGTGAGGATGAGACAGCCTAAAATATTTTATTTAGCAGTATACATACAGTCTGATGGACCAATCCTCAAATAAAGGCCATGTGTGCAAAGGCATCCTGCTGGAAGTAGGTGTACCACTGCTGCTCTGGCAGTTCAACTCCCACCTGAGTTAGGAAAGCACAGCCTGAAGAGGTGATGCTTCCCTCTGCCCTGCCAGAAACACCACCTCTGTCTTTTGCTTGCCTGGATCAGCTGCAAGTGCAGGATACAGCCTTTGACTGCAGAAGCAGTCAGGGCAGCTGGAGGTGAAGGAAGAGCCTGCCAGTGCACCTGCACAGAGCTGCTTTTGCAGCTATTCTGGTGGTGGTCAACTTTGCAGGGTTCCCACCCTTCAGGTGCCCAACAGCTTTCTGCATAGCCAGGTCCAGGGGCCCCAAACCATCAGGCAGCAGGTGACACAGGAGAAAGGTGCTTGGCTCTAGGACTGGAGGGCATGAGGAGAAGGAGGGACATGCAGCAAGCTTTTACAGGTGTGTTAATGTACAAAAGCCATGGCTGATCACAGTTTGTCATTAATCATCAATGATGGCACAAAACTGTCAGTGAGAGGGCTGCCTCAGAGGTACTCATTGCCAGTGCAGAGACCCAAAGCTATCTAAAGCTGTGCTGACAAGCACTGCAGATTTGGCTCCTTATTTTGGTGGAAACTATTAACTTGAATGATTAACCTGAATTCAAAATTCAAGTTTCATTTTTGAATGTAAAGACTTCTGAAAAATCAGCATTTATAAAGGCATATGATCAGGCACAAAATAAATATTTTACAGGGAATTATTGCTCAAACATCTTTGTCTGAGAAAAAAAAAAAGAGAACAGTGGGAAGAAAGACTTTGAGCTAAGTAACTTAGGCTTAAGCATTGTGTGGACATCAATTCTTAAGAATCTTCTTTTCTGGATGGAAAAGAAACCTGTCATGAGCTGGTGCCTGGTCTCTTGCATACTTGACCTGTTAGGAAATACCAGGCAGTGTCTCTCTGCAAAGCAAATAAAACCAATTAGCCAGCTAGTAATCTTATGTGCTATCAAAACATTGGTTAGCCCTCAGGGCTAATGATCACACCGTACCTCTTGGTCCATAGCTTTGTTTCAGCTTGAGCTATGGAGCTCAATTGTTCAATTATGTCTCTTGAAAATTACACTGTGAAACCTCAAATTGAAATATAACACGCAGGACTTCAAAACAGCAACCCCTAAAGGAGTGAAATAAAAATCTCGTTTGACAGGTTGCATATCTGGTAATCATTCTATAAAATTTACTTACCACTTCACAAGTAACAGTCAGGAATAAAGAATGGGCATTAACTGAAGGATGGGCAAATGTCTCAAGGCAGTGAAAAATGTGTCTTGCAGGTTTTGGTTTTAAACATCAACTGATTATTTCCAGCAGTTTAGGTATTTTTCTTATCAGATCATTCCCCATGGCAGTGACTTTAAATTTCACTTTGAGCTTGTACTTTTGCTTAAAAACTGGGGCACAAAAGTGCAGCCTAGTAAAACCCAGAGGAATAATACATCCCAGTGTTTTGCAGGTGAAAAAAAGTTGTCCCAGCCTCATTCATCATCAAGTTTTTCTGCTCACTTCTCTGTCTGTGCTGTTTCCTTGTTGTGTGAATTTGGAAAGTGGCTCAAATCCTGTTTTAAATCTTCTTCAGTTCTGTGACTGGGAAGTGATTTAGAATTGCTAAGTGGGACCACTGATGCAACAACTAGGTGTAACTTCATTGTCATTAACTTGGCATCAAGCAGTGTCTGAGGATCTTTATGCTGGAAAGGCCTTGCTATAACCCTGGGTAAATATTTGTCCTTCAGTGAACATGCACAATGCCAGCATGTTCCCAGTGTCGTGAGTGAGATTACAGCTGTGGCAGGAACTATCAGCTCCAAGCCTCCTGCCAGCACAGGGAATGCTTGGCCTGCTGTGAAGAGCTGGAAACTCACTCCGTGTCTATGAGTGTTGTAGGCTGCTCATGGCAGTACACAGGACAGGGAGCTGCAGAAGCAGCTGCTCTCGTGCTGTTAGACTCCTCTGCAGTTTGTTTGTCAGCAAGATGCAGACCCATAGGCATTGTCAAACAAGCTGCTTTTCTAGAGAGAATTCAAATTCTCTAACAAAAGGAGATTTTATTGCCCTTGATTGCAGACAGGGAAATCCCTAGCAGAGCACAGCCCTTCCTATCACTGTCTCTTCTCAGATCAAGACCTACCACACAACATGGTCCAATTAACTTCCCATCAAATGCAGTATTCTTCCCCTTCGTGTTCCTGCTAGTTTTACAGTTATATATATTATCATATGAGATTTCTATCCTTTTTTAATAAATATTTGTAAATAATTTCAGAAAACAAACACCTAAAAGAGGCATAAAATTCTAGTGACACATATAAGAGAGTCTTCCTTTTCTGAGGGTGAGGAGCCCCTGAAATGAGCTGCAGCCAGATGGTAAAAGGGGTGGTGGCAGATACTGAGAGAGAGTGGTTCAAAGACATCTAGGAGCCAGTGGGATTTTGGTCATGGTTTTCTATGAACATACAGCCTACAACATGTTCCCAGCCCTGATTTCCCATGTCTACTGGCAAAAAAGTGTAGGAGAAGAGTGGCTGTAGCTGGGAATTTCCAAAGTAACTGCAAGTCTTCAAAGGAATATTCTTCTTTCTGGTTTTTTTTTTATTTTCAGAAGCAGAAGAGTAGGATTCCTTGAGGCTCATAGTGAGGAGATGATAAAAGTGAGGCTGAAGGCCTTTAGCCCCAGTGGAACACTGTGCTGCAAAGTCAGCAGAGCTGCTCCTCATAGAGCTCAGAATCCACAAAAATGCAGGGCCTTTTATGTAGCAGCCCCAGACGACTCACCAGGTGCTTCAAAGGCAAGCAGAGCCTCCCCTGGTTTAGACAGAATGCCAAAGTAGAGGAGCAGGAGGGAAGAGGGACAATACAACAAAGGATGTGGTCACCTGGAAACTCTTCACCCACTGCACATCTGGTGTTTCTGTACAGGCTTTTACTGAAAAATGAGAGGTGGTATCATGGAAGGGCAGATGCTACTGATTCACCTGCTGCAGATAAGAGTGGGAGGCATTATTTCATGAGGGACAAACAGATGGACCATCTGATAAATAATCTTTCTGATTTTCCTATAAGTTGATTCCTTGAAGTAAATGAAAACCTTTATTTTCCTTCTAGATCATGAGAAATGTGCTTTCTCCTAGGTCTTTAATTTAATTTCTTCTTTGAATGCTATCTGAACTCTGGAATCCAGCACTATGTGTAGCAAGGTGAAACTCACCCATCTCTGCTCCTGGGGAACGAGATGGTGCCCCGGTGATATCCATGGAAGCAGCAAACATTTGCTTTTCAGGGTTATATTGTATGTGCATGTGTTGTTGTATCCCACTGTCTCTTTCCAATCTCCATCTATGAGTAAAGAGCAGAGAGATAATGTCTCTTAAGTTAAACATTGACCTTATCTCAGCAAATCCTGAGTGTATTGATATTGCTGTTGTGGTGAGTTGAGCTTGGCCGGCTGCCAGGCACCCACCCTCCTGCTGTCTCATTATCTCACCTCCTGTACAAGACAGGAAAGACAATAAGGTGAATAAGACCACAGGTAGAGAAAAAGACATGGAGATCACTTACCAACTGCTATCATAGGCAAAAAAAATTGACTTGGAAAATTATTTAATATGTTAACAATTAAAATAGAGTTGAAAGGTGTGAAACAAAGACAAAAAACTAAAATAGCTTTCCCCCACCACTTTTTTCCAGTCTCAATTTTACTTCTCCCTTCCCAAGCCCTCTACCTCCTCCATCCCATATCCCCACTGAGCAGTGCAGTGGGAGGAGAATTGTGGGAGGTTGCAGTCAGTCCATTAGAGTACCTCTCTGCCATTTCTTCCATCTCACACTTCTTCCTGCTCCTGCATGGGCCTTTACCCAGGGCAGCTGTCCCTCAGGATAAACCTGCTCCTGGGTGGTTCTCTTGTCTAGGCCCACAGCTTCTCCCAGGGCCCTGCTCCTGTGAGGGCTCTCCATGGACACAACTTCCTTGGGGCCATGTCCATCTGCGCCAGTGTGGAGCTCTCCAAGGACTGCAGTGTGAGTGTCTGCTCCAGCATGGCCCTCTCCACAAGCTGCTTCCCCATGGTCTTCTCCAGGCTCTGTAGGGAACACCTGCTCCCTCTCAGCCTCACACTTCTTCCCTCACTCCTCACTGGAGGGCAGTGAATTAATGTTGAAATTGAGAATAAAGAACACTTAAAGAACCATCAAAGAATACTTGAACTCTATTACTCTGCAAATAATAAGAATCATTTACTCTTCAAGGTTAGTTTTTCTGCAAAAAAAAAATAGCTGAAGGTTAATGCTTCTGCTTTCACAAAAAAATAGCTGAAGAAAGAAAATAATTTTCTGCAAGTGGTGTTGCCCAAACTGACTGGGTAAGCATATATATGAGAGCACTTCAGGAATAGCTTCAGAAGCGTGGTGCAGACAGCCTGAGGTGGATACACATGCTGCAGCATTCCCCTGGCACCTGGCAGAAGAGATGCCCTTGTGCACAGCTGAAGAGGAGAAGGGGCTAGGTTGGGCTAGATTTTCTGCTGTTGTGATTTCATGGACGTCAGAAGTGTTTTGTCACAGTTAATGCAGCACATAAACTTAAATGTTTGTTACACAGGTGAAAAACCCGTGTAGTTTGGATATTTAACACCAACCTGATGTGCTGAGGAGTTACTCTGTGCAGAGCTGAGTAAAGGTGACAAATGCTTCAGGTCTTTCTGTTCCTGTATAGAGTACACGGCACAGTTTTGAGTTTTTAATGTGGCTTGGGAAAGGTCAAATATGTTTCTGTAAGTCCTTTTATACTGCAGATATATACTTTAAATTAAGACTTATATGCAAGCAGCCTCAGAGATATAGCAAAACTTAAAGCTGTTTTCTCAGAGCCAAAAGCTATATTCCTCCTTTGTCAGAAAGAGGATTTTCTTTTCCGACCTGCTTTTTTTTTCTAGTAGATTTTCAGTAATAAAGGCAAAAATGAAATCTCTTCTTTACTTGCCTACGTTCAAGAAGCCTACGTCTTAAAAATACTGGAGACTTGGACATGCCAATTATTAAGATAATGCTGTCATTTTCCTGCAGGCAGTACCTAACCAATATTATATTCTATCTTTGTAAAACAACTGAAACAAAAATTATAGGTCTTTTCTGACATCCTTTGTATTTCTTGCACTATCTCCACTCGTTTTTTCAAACAAAATGATCATTCTTCTGCAAATATTCAAGTCCAGATCTGCTCTAATCTTTTGCTCCTCTTAGGCCTTGTAGACAGATAGGTAAAAACAACACTCCAAGTTTGCCTTTCTCAAATGTTAAGAAAATATTGTTTTCCTTATGTCTACAAGGAATCTAGGCTGTCATTATTCTCTAGATGGTAAAAGCAGGAGGAAACCAAACCCATTAAAAGTTTTGAAAGAGGTCAATATAAGGTGGAAAACTTGGCAACCTTATATTTGTTATGAGAATATGACTGAAGTAAATGTGAGAGTTAAGGCAGATTTTTTTTTTTTTTTTTTTTAATCTTACTATTCAAGTAATAAGATCTGAGTGTGATCTGAGGGACTCTGTGGGAAATCTCCACCTGAGCAGGGGAATTTGAAACTTTGCACCACAAAACCCTGCTATTCCCCTTTATTTCAAACACCAGCAGCTTCCAAGGGACTGGGTGAATGTGTGATGTGGCTCCTCTAGCGACCAAACCTTAAACAGCTTTTCCACCCAGATGTTTAGGAATTCCTTGGTTTCTTGATGAACATTGTAGACACGTACCTTTACAGATCTAGAAGAGGAGGTCCTAATTTCCTGTTGGAATCAGACTGTAACAGCTGCCAAGACTTAGCATTTAAGTAAGTTGTTGGGAACTCTTTATTTATACCTAAGGGTTTATATTGGAGAAAGTCTGTGTAGCTTAGCCCAAGCTGCAGTGAGGATGTGTCACTGTAGACTGTAACTGCTGATAGAAGTTCGGTCTGTATGCCACAGTTCACATACATTTTTTATGGACTTATAATTAGTGCAATTCTGGTCTCCTGCAGGTTCCAGCTTTGGAAATGAAGAGCAGACCACCCCTAGGGCATCTGCACCTCCTAAGGATGCTCCCAAGGGGAGCAGCAAAAGCACGACACAGGTATCGAGCAGCACAGCGACTCCACGCAGGAGCTTACTGCCAGCACCAAAAACTGCCTCAGCACCTGCTGGTAAGTGCTCCAGACTTAAAACACCACCTGCATTAAGCCAAGAAATGCTTGCTGTGATGCTGTTTTACTGCCTGCTTTTAATTAATTTTCATGCCATCCTTGGTGTGTTGTGTATTGCTGGTGTGCTGATTTGGACTCCATGTACTGTAGACTCTTTCAAACACAGCCAACAACACAGCTATAATATAATTTTGTGAGTTATGTGTAGAATGGGAGGCATTTACTGTCCCTAACTACACATGCCAGAGATTTAATGTATATATTGTTGGTTCTCAACAAGCAGCTTCTTAAAAACATTGCATTGCTTTACAGACCAAATCATTCTGCTGAGCAGATAATTCATTGCTAGGTATGTTTGCAGTGATGATAATATTGGCCTCTGGGTTTAAGTAATCTTTGGTTTTTCACTCAGAGAGGCAGAAGGAGACAAGCAAACAAAGCAAAAAAAAAAAAAAAAAAAAAAAAAACCCTAAAAAAAAAAAAAAAAAAAAAAAAAAAAAAAAAAAACCCTAGTCATGTTTCCAAATTGTTTCCTTGCCTAAATTCTCCTTCTGCTCAATTCAGTTTTGTCTCAAATGTCTGTCAATTCAGAATTGTCTCAAACCAGTTCCATCAAGTTCAGATTAGATCTAACAGTTTAGATTCCAAAATAAATATTTTTATCCAGGGAGGCTAAAATTATTTACTCAACAGTTTCATCTCTATGTAAGTTCCATTGGGTTTGATAACACATTGCAAATGGAACTGGGAAGGGAAAATCACTGCAAAGTATGAGACAAAGATTTTATGAATTGCTAGTTCTTGTCACCTGGTTTCAAGACAGATTAACCTGTTGCAGAGGCTTGACCTTGGCTGGACACCAGCCAGACAGAGGAGATAAATACAATAAAAGGCTTATGGGTCAAGATGAGGATGAAGGGATAACTCAGCAATTACCATGTCATAAACTTACCTGCTTTATTCTGAAAGGAAACTAAACTAAATATGGAAGGAGGATTACCTGCCTGCGTTGTGCAGTCAGAAACAGTTCCTGAACAGGGACAGCTGAAAAGTTTAGGAAGCTGTTGTTATACACAACAGACAGAAGCAAAAGAAACTATGTTAGTCCAATGTTCTGGTTTAATTTTTTATGAGCCAAGTTAGTCACATGTATCTATGGCCAATTCATGATTTTTTAAATTTTTTTATTATTATTAAAGCAGCGTCATGGTTCCTCAAAATGTTAAGTGTTTGATAGGAGCACAGGTTGAAATAAATCAAAGAAATCATGAAGACAAGGTTTTTTTAGCAGCTCTAATCTTGCCTCTCATGCAATAGCATGTGAACACTGGGTGTAGATCTCAATGTGATAAAGACACCTACAGAATGTAGAATTTTCTGTTTAGGTATCCTTTGGACAGTGATTTCCATAGGCTTCATGTTGTATATATATTTAGCATCTGACCTGTGGGATTGCTTGCTCCAACACTGACCAACCTCCCATACAAGACATTGCAGTTACTGAACTGAAGTGCTTAGAGCACTCCACTGTTACAGCTGAGGAGCACAGGCATTATGTGTACTGCATACAGCATAATTTATGAAAGGAAGAAGGAAAGTATTTCACAAAGAGGATGGCAGTAATTTGAATATAAATACTTCTGAAAGAGTGCAATATCAGGTAATGTAAAAATTACTTTTGTATTTCAGAGATGTATATAATTTTATCTATGTATGAATAGTAAGTTAATTCACAAATTAAAATATCTACCTATATTAATGAATCAAAAATAGCCATCAAAATCACTTAAAAGCTTTCACCAATTGGATGTTACTTGAAAAGACCCCATGAACTGTAAATTTTCACTTCAAAAAATTAAGACACAACTGCTGAAGAGAGATTATATTCTTGATAATTCACTAAAAGTGCTTGTGAAATAAATGGGAATGCAGGGAATAAAAAATATTAAATCAATGAAAATTGACTTCTTTAGCTTCTGCTGTGCAGCAGATGATGCTGTGTTTCAGATGATCAAAAAAGAATTCTGGCATGGGACAATAGCAGTGAAAGATCGTTGTCATGCAAATTGTTTTGCAGGCATAAACTGATGGCCTTTTGACCAGTCTGTGAAAAGAGGGCACTTCATTAGTTTCAGCGTATTGCACAGCCCTTTTTATATTTACATGTCTGTCAATTTATAGAAAAGGGAAAAGAAAGCACATACTTGACTAGAAAAAAAGAGGTCTTTTAATTTCTCTTAAATATATTAGCTACTTTGGGAAGTACAGTGATAACATGACTAAAACTCACTATTTCTATATTGCTTCATATTTTGTTTAATGATAGATGAAAGCAGCTCTCCATCAAGAGAGCAACTATAATCTAGCTCTGAAATTCATATAAGCTTCGTTTTTCCACAGATGTTGATCAAAATATATAGTACTTGAAGCATACATATATGAATTTCTGGTTTAAATGTCCCTAAAATGGGAGAATATCTGCAGAAGGCAATGTTCAGAGACATAGTTCTGTCCACCAGGCAGCTGTCCACCCAACAGTCTATGAAATCAGAGAGCTGTGGGATTTTATATTTTCTATTCCCTGTTACAGATTTTGAGGGGTGTGTGTTATGGGATCCCTATTTCTAGTTGGTTATTATTTAATGACTGTTGTCATCCATAAGAAATATCCTAATTCGAGTGCAATGGCAGTGGCAATAAGGAATTTATTTGAGCAACTTGTTCCTACTTGGCCCCTTAAATTAAAGACAATCAAAAGCATTGTTCAAAAAATTCACCTGGTCAATTCCTGTGCTTCTATAAGTACCAGTAAATCATATATAACAGGACAGGCTGTTAAATGCAATCAGTCAAGATGAAAAATAGGAGGCCAGTGTTATCTCAGCTCTCACCAGCAATCTTATGCTGTAAAATGTGCTTTTTTTGATCAGATTCTGCCAAATCCAGACAGCACAATGTCAGCAGGAGAGAGAGGGATGAGCTGAGGTCACTGAGGGCAGAAGAGTGAGCCCCAGCACTTTTGCAGGGATGAAGGGAGAAGAGTCTGCTGCTGTTTGTTCCCCCTTGCAAACACTTTCCCTTCAAAGCTGAATAGCAGTGTGCTGCAGGTTACATTCATATTGTTCCTGTACTAAACACAGGGATATGCAGCACTACCTTGCAGGTGCAAGTGGGAGTTCATCTGCAAGTTTCCCTACCTTTCTTCTGGGAGCCACTCTAAAACATGCCATAGCACAACTGTGCGAAGGAGAGACAATAAAATTCCATAGGATCCATGCAAAATGGCAGAAAGAGGAGTAGTTGTTTTAACTCTTCATTGGAGATTCTGAATTACTCTGAGATTTTCTATTCAGTCCAAAGAATGGTTTGTTTCATCAGGGTTTTTTTTCCTTTTTTTTTAAACACCAGCTAAAGAGATTTTCTTTTTTAATACAAGAACAAGGCAACCATTTTCAGAGAAGACCATGAAATAATCGTTGTCCTTTTTTTCTTATCAGATTGACTTTAAATTTGAAACTCACACAAAGGGAAAAGCACAAGCATTAGCAGTTTCTACTTCAAGAAATACATAGTCTTTCTTCCACATCTACTTATCTATTCAGTCCTTCCGTGTCTCATAGATCACAGGAAGGAGAGAGTCTCTAGAGAGAATTAGACTGCTCTCATTCTACAGAATCCATCATATTTCCAGCTTTGCTCATTTTGTCTCAAACAATGGATGCAGAGATGTGTCATTACTCATCAAGGACATGACTAGGCGAGGGTATCAGGGGGAAAGGCAGAAGAAAACTCAAAGGCGCTCCCTGTGTCTGTGAGTGACTGAAGATATTTCCTTGGGTTTTTTGGGTTTTTTTTGTTTTGTTTTTTTATTAAACTTGCAGGCTGCATTAGTTAACTTGTAAAATACTCCTGAGAACAGCTGGAATCCATCTGAATGCAGTCAGTCCCATTGAATTGTTAATGATGTCTACAGCGTGTTAGGATTTGTTTTGGAATAAATGCTCAATGTACAATTTGTTAGCGTGCTTTCAGTCTGAAGCATGAAAGCAAACTGAAGCCTCTCCCAGTATACTGGCTTTTGAAGACTCAAAAAGGTACAGGCAAATGCAAGTGCTGATTCTGCAGTGCTGGAGAGGATGTCTTGGATAAGGTGTCTTTTGCTCTGGTTCCTAGGTTAGCATCCAACCCTGCTGGGGGAATGAAGAACTGGCTTTTTCTGCTGTTTTTCCCAGTGAATTCTGGAATGTTTTCCTTGTGTTTCTAATTATTTTGCATTTGCCCCTTCTGTTTCATCTGGAGTAGGCTGTATATGTTAATTACAAAATGTAAATACCTTTACAGAACTGTGTTTAGAGACCTTTTTCAAAAGGAAATGTTGTATGCACACTAGTAGAAAAGACAAACAAATATTTATGCTCATTGTTCTCTTATGACCTGAAATATTAATTTCTTTACACAAGTATAGCTTTTAAAAGAGGGAAAATATTGAGGGATTTCTAACCTTAAATGGAATCTAGCTTCACATAAGAATTAGTACTTTGTGGCTTTGATTGCCAGCTACCAGAAACAAAACTTCTCATTGCATGACGTCTGTCAGTGGTAGGAATTGGCAGAGCCTTGAAAACTGTTCCAGGAATCCTGGAAGTTAAAGGTAGGTCCTGAGATGCCAGGAGTTTTTGCTGGGATCATAATCAGAGCTAAGACCCCTGATTATGCAGCCAGCAAGAATAATGCTAATGTACAGGAATTCAACAAAGAGCTAATTGGAATTCCGTATTTCTACTCTTTGAGCAATAACATTAAGAATTTGAAGTAAATTTTGTTCCAGACCAGATTTAATATACATAATAAAAGATGAATTTAGAAGAAAATTTTAAAAGTTCAAGAAATGTACACTTATGGTGCTTGATTTCCATTTGTAACTTAATGTATTTTTTATTATTTTATGATTGCACATGTAACACCTTCTGACATTTCAAAATATATATGACAGAATATGAGTTGAGGTTTTACATGTGTTCAGGCCTGTAATAACAACTGAAAAACGTTTGTCTTGTTTCCTGAGTTGCCCTGGAGCATCAGACTACTTTTGTGCATTTTAGTCTTTGAATTACTTTTAGTGCACTTCAAGCTAGAAAAGATCAAACTTTATAACCTCCTGCTGCACCATACTCTGTGCTACTGCACATTATGCAAATTACTACACCAGTTCTCTCTCAGATTTTTTTAAACCTGAAATTCTATATTTCTGTGAAATGACAAATCCTGAGCCCAAACACTTGCAATCTAAAGATTTATTTTCCCTGCAGGAAATCAACATGTTTTCTGAATGTTTCCCTTCGAACCAACTAACAGCTGTTGTTTCAAAAGACAAGAACAAGCCTCATTTTTAGAAAAGCATTCAGCTTCAAGCTCATATATGAGGTCTGATGCCAGGGATGGCTCTTCCCCTAAAATTTCCCTGTGGGTGATGAGCTTAGCTAAACGATAACAGTTTGTTCCCGCAGACCATCCTTCCTTTTGCCTGCTGTGTGCTTTCTAAATCCCTCTCCTCTAAGGAGGGCCACAGAGAGGCCTCCAGGGCCCTTCCACTTTTGAAGGAGAAGTTGAATAATTGCTAGCTCAGTGTCCCTGTCCCTGTCCCCTTTCCAGTGAGGCTGTGCTGGGCCCTGGCTCTTCCTGTAGGGCACAACCCCTCCTCCCTTGCCTGCTTGCTGCACCTCTGCCTCACCAGACCTTAGAGCTTCTCCTGGTCTTGTAAACTGAACAAGGACACTGATCTGCCTTGTTATTAGCCCTACTTATCCTTCCTTGCCCAGATATCTGTTTGCACCTTCCTTCTGCTGGTCTTCCACTTTCTGGAGCCAATGTCCCCCATGCAGCTGTGCCTGCCAGGCGGCACCCACACACAACTCCCACTACTCACCACAGACCCTGCCTTGCCCTCTGCAAAATTCTGGGCTTCTTTGCTTTTTCGTTCAACCAAACTCTAACTGGGGAATTGATTCTTGTTTTGTGCTTAAGGTCAAGGGACTGAATGAATTCCCCAGGTGTTCCTCATTGAAAATGTCTCAAAACCAGAAGTAGTTAATTATTTACATGCCTAAGGAAAGCATTAGGAAAGCACACACTTTTCTCTACTGTTGCCTGTGTTTGGCATCTGGCATAGCAAAATTTATGGAGGAGCTCAGTATATGGCCCATTATACTTTTATTTTGAAAGCCCCAGAAAAGCCAAAACCTTATCATCATGAAAAAGTGATGCTTGAATCTGTACCTATATACATTATGTCTTATAAAACATAGTTTTGTCTCACAGCTGCCTTCTCAGGTTGTTCTTTAGTAATGAAAAGGCACCATAAACTTATTTTATGTCCTACTCTGTAGTGAAGTACAGTGTAATAGGGGTCAGGCACGGACAATTTTTATCTTCAGTCACTTCACTGTAAAAGTATTAATCACAAATGAGAATCATAGCCTCAATGTGTTGTATTTATTAACAGCAGACAAAAGCAAAGGTATGAGCAAGTGTTCAGTTTTTACAAGCCCCTGATAGCTGATGGTGTGATTTGCCTATGAACAGTGCAAGAGAGTCAAAGAAGGTTTTAGAACTTGTCCTGTGCTTCCCTCCCACAAACAGTTTGACATGCAGGTGCATGTGCTCTTTCCAGAAGCACTCTGCAAGCAAATGCTGAGAGATAGTGCTAGAAATTATGCAGCTCAGCTTCTGGTGTGTGGCAAATGCTGCGTCTGCAGCTCTCTGCATGCAAGTCCTGATTCAGACAGAAGTGGAAGGGAGAAAGATGAATCAGAAATAAACCTATATACTGCAGTCATGACTAGGTGTGGCTTTGGAGAGAGCAGAAAGCTAGTAAACCAGTAAGTGTCGCTGAAAATTATGATCCCCATATAAAATTATCATTTTTCTCCACTCTTGAAAGAGCCAGGTGACATTTGTATTAAGCAATACGGAAGATAGCGTTAGCCTTTGGACTGCCACTGTCATTAGGCACCACCAAGAAAATCTGATTTTGTTTTCCTGCTTCAGATACTTCAGATTCTGTGGGACCTTTTCCTGTAAGATGTCTGTGAACATACTCATAAGTGAGGAAAAAGTTAATGAGGCAAACATTTTTTTCCCTCTTTAGCAAGTCATTTGCCTTAAATCTCTCTGTTTTTCCTGTGTATCCAGGGGCTGTGACATAGTTCTTCAGGTTAAAATGCAACCCTCCACAAACACTAATGGTTAAAAAAAGGAAAGCAAACAGGAAAATACATTACAGTCTCAGGAGTTTGCCTTTTATTGCTCTTTCTTACTTCTTTGATGAACGTTTTCTGCTTGAAATCCTGTGTGTGTGACTGTCACACCACGGTCAAACAAGCAGGGCAGGACCTCATGTTACTGCACTCAGCATGGTCCCCACAGCTATTTTGATGGGAGCTGCAGGTGGGCAGGAGGAGCTGAGCTTGGGTGGCCATTCTGGCTTTCAGAGGAAGATGTATCTCCTTGGTGCAAGAGGCAATCACTCACTGCAGAACTCTGACAACTGGCAGATCATCCCAGGGCCCTGACCAGAAAGCTCCAGTGCTGGGAAAAATAACAACAGACACTGAGTTGCCTCTCTCAGAAATATTCCATGCCCTGTTACATCCCATTGGCACAGTGTCCTGTAGGTTCGAGCCCACTTCTGTCCCTGCCTGACTCACTGCACAGGCAGAGACCCACTCTCATGTGTCCAGGCAGCCACATCCAGCACAGCTCTGACACGTCCTGCCTGCTTCTGGTTCTAGCCTCTCTATTGACTACATGAGACCATCCTGGGAAAGCTGGTCTCTGGAAGAGGCAGCTTCCCTACCTGTGGAAAGTCAATGGTGACAGGGCAGGGACTTGCAGGTAATTTCAGTCAGCTTTGCACAGTGCTATGCCACTTCTCCTGCAGCCCAGGATGAGGTTGCGCAGCAAGGTAAAGAGACCAAACACAGCACTCAGAACAGCTAGGATGGGTTACCTGTGTAGCCATTCGTGCCTTAATGGCATTTCTCGTGGTGCAGATGACTGGAAAGCCAAGGCAGTGTGTAAGGCCTTCTGTCTTCTTTGGTGCTGTGCATATCAGCTCAGCCACACGTACACAGTCATGGTTGCAGACACGGCAGGTTGGCATCCAACCCCGAAGTGCCGTGTAGCACCATTCTGTGCACAGCCCAGGATATGTACTGGTGAATTACATTTTGCCATTTTGATGTGTATCTTAGTGACACTGTTCTGCACAGTTACCAACAGAATTATAAACCAAATGTCTTCCTACCTTTGATTTTTTTTTTTTTTTAAAACAGGTGTGAAAAAAGAAGTACAAAAAGATCAGGATGCTAGCAGACCAGCTGTCTCATCCCCTAAGAAATCAGCAGTAACAGCCACAAAACTCCATTCGCCAGGTATTTATGAATCTGAAAGCACTGTTTCAGGAAAGATTTAAACTTGTTGACTTTGAATCTCTTGTTAACACACTCAAATCTGAGATCTAATATTGTTAACTGAGGATTGATTGTGTCCAAGGTAAGCTGGCTACAGCAGGCTTTATCATACCAATGCATGAGCTGAATAAACTTTTGTTCTCTTTGTAATAACCATGCAATTATCTCTCTTTCAAAACAAAGGGTTGTTGCTATTACATGTTTAAGGGCACAGTAACATTTTTTTATCATTACAACAGATACATATAGCAAAATAAAAGACACCCCAGACAATTGCCTGGAGTGATAGTGTATTGCTCAGAATCTACTCTTACTTTTATGCAGAGGCACTAAATTTCCTGGGCTATTTTTGTGCATAACTGGAAAAGGGATTATCTATAGAAATAACCCCCAAAGTGCTATTGGGACATTGTCAACAAATACGTGGTTTTAACATTTCTGAAGAATACCTTTTTTTATTTACTAAAATAAAGAGAACTTGTTTCTATCTGTGTCTACTGAGTTACGTTAACAAATTGATAAGTTGTCCAAAGGCTTTTGTGAGGCTGGCCTTGGAAATGAGTGTGCGTGGCCCCATTGATTTCATTGTGCTTGCTTTTTATCTTCTGTTCCCTCATTTTTCAGACTCTGCTTGAATAATTAAAATGTCATCTCTATAGCTATGTGATACTTAAGTTATAACTGTGGGGGATAGAAACCCATGTTGCTTCATTTGGTGGCAAAATATAAACATGTAGAACACCTCTCCAGCTCCTATAACTTGCACCAAGAGTTTCTCCATTATTATTAAACTCAATCCTTATTCTTCTTCTTCTCAACCAACAAAATCAAGAAAATGGAAGGTTAAATTTAATCTTCCCAGGCACCAACAGGACAAAAAAATTCTTCTCCTTACAAAGATACTAGAGTGAAAAGATGAACTTAACACTGTCCTCTGAGTCATCTAATTTACAGGCTATTTTGCACCTGGTGAGATCACAGAGAGATCCAAAGAATTTGTTGCAGAGAGTGCCAGACCAGAAGCTCACCAGTGTTTATAGCAGTGGGAGTCCAGTTTAAGCATCAGCACTGATTGTGGCTGTAGCAGCGTGTTACAGCACAGCTGATTTGCTTCCATGAGAGTTACAAAGCAAAATGGAACTGAAATATTTGTACAGTGTATTTGTATTGTCTTAAGGAGGTCTGCATTTCCATGGGTGACTTAATAATTTTCAAGGCCCAAAGTTTTGGCATATCCAGTTCATGAGGCCTCAAAGCCTTCTTCATTCTTGTGGGAGGTTGAGTAACTGACCTGCATTCAGCAGACTGATTTAGAATTTTTTTAGCTTGCTTGTCTGCAATTAAGCCAATGTAAATTTGTTTATCACTCAAAGGATTGAGTAGGAAAATAAACCTCATCTTCTTTCATTGCTTTTAGAGCAGCCTTTGTCATTCATTGAAATAACTACAGCAATAATGACAATTTTTTCACCTACTTAACAATTTCAAAAAATAGTCAAAGCAGCCTTTGAAGAGGACACATACAGTGTAGCTGATGCCAAGGGGCAGTCACAGACTTTCCTCCATCAGAAACACAAACTCCTGCATCGTTTACATGTTTTGATGGCAGAGAATGTGTCTCACAGGTAATTTCACCACAGCTACATCCGGCCATGATACAAGTTCTAAAATTTCTGAGTGCTTTTTCTAGGTTGTATTTGTCTGTTACTGGCCTTCTCACATTCCTTTTAATCAGAGCTGGTTTCTGAGTGTCGTACACAAATTTTTTGAGCTTTGAATGTGAAGAATTGCAAGGGAGTTTTTTGAGGTGCAGAGTTTTGCAGGGATATCAGTTTTTTCCTTTGATACAATAGTATCCCTGAGATCTGTGGGTAGGAACAGGTGTCCATAGATGCAAATGCTCTCCTTCCACTCCATTTTAGAATGGTGCCAACTGCTTCTGGCATCTGTCACTCTACAGAATGCTTGATATCAATCATCTCTGAGTAATTTGCTCACTTTCCTTACCAAAATTTTGGAAATTGGACAGTTAAAAGGCAAATAAATTGCATTCCCCATCTAAATCCTCATGGACAGTGTTAATTATGAGTACATACTTGTTATGTCTCCTTAGTTCAAACACTCAAGTAGATAAAAATGACTTGGGAATTTTGAAGCGGATCAAAGGGGTACAGTGATTTCAGCATACAGTGGTCTGCCCCTCTGGTCCCACCATCAGCAAAAAGGACATTATGGATCAGGGCCAGCATCATTAATATATACCCTGTTTTGTGCAGAGCAAGAGAAGAGAGACATCAATGGCAGAATAAGCTTAGTAAGCTGCCTTTCAGACCCAAATGAACCAAGAAATTCAGATTTATCCCTGAGGAGAATAGCATCATTTAATTTACAAGGACAGCTTAAAATACTGAAAAGGACAACTCAGAAATGTGCACTTCAAATCTTCCAGTGAACAGGAAGGCTAGAAAGATATAAGACTAAGCAACCTGATGGGTTTCTGTTTTAATTAAAATGGACTAATTTCAAGGGCTTTCTTCTACACTTCTTCCTAAGCCTTCTGTTGTAACATCACCATCTTGCTTAAACCCCAAGATTTTTTATACTAAAACCACAGATATTTATGGCTGTTGCTTTTATGAATTTCTTATTTTGTGGTATTACCTACCGAAAAGTTAAGAGCCCCTTGACATGAATGGAGGAGTCTGTGTCTTCTCATTAGAAGAATAAGAATAAAAATAACCTGCACAAAAAGGTTAACAGGCTATAAGTGACATAAAAATGGATAGAGTGCAATAGCTATGCTGCTTGAACTCTCTTAATGACAAAAACTCCTTTTGCTTTATTACTTAGGCCCTCCAACAACATGGCATTAGTCTTGATGCTGCAGAACATGGTGTTTTTGTCACAAATGCAAGTCATGGACACAAAGAGTTTCTAAGGGGTTTTTTGCACTCGTGGCTCTTTGCTGTTGCACCATGAGATGCTTGGAGACATGAGGGAGCATCTCTGCTGGAGCTGGCTCCCTCTAAGCTTAGCCTGGAGCCAGGATGTAGCTGAGAAAGATAGAAGATATGCTCCCAATGGCTCCACACAAGCTGGGAATCTGAAAAAGTAGGAATAGACTCCTGAGGTTTTGCTCTGGGGAAGCTATACTGTTCCCCTGGCTGATCTAGTAAAAACTGCCCTTAGGATCTATTTGCACACCCAGACCACAGTCTTAAAGGTCTAAGAGATCTAAAGCACATCTGACAAAATTACCTCTGGGATTTGTAATGCTCTACTTTACAAATTGGCTTAGATTCATACCATCAGAGGCATCTCTGTGGAAGGATTCTTTGGCTTTTTAGGAAAGGGATAGGTAGTATTCATGGCAGAAGATTGTCCCCTGTTCATAAATTGCTGGAGACTGGTTGTAGGCATGTTTCTTTATTGTTTTTCATGGACTCTATATGACAAGACTATAAAACTACCAATTGTCCTCTTTTATTCATATTCTTGCACACACAATCTTTTCTACTAATGCAGAAATTATTTTGTATCAGTAGATAATGGACCCACTTCCACCATCTCTAGTAACACATGGGACAAAGGTGTCTGGCTCACATTTTCTCCCTCTTTCTTACTGACTTTAGTTTATAGGGTAAAATCTGGCAAATAGTGGGAGGATCTGTTGAAGACAGGAGATTCCTGACCAGTATTCAGAAATGAACTAAAGAGCATCAGCTGAGGGGTAGTAAAAGGGTAGCAAAAAAAGACTGAGATAGCAAAAAAAATCATTAAGCTGTGCAAAGGTGATGCCCAGCTGGCCGTAAGTGTTTGTAGAGGAGTGTTCTCAGAAAGCAAAGAAGGTAAACACAGAAGTGATTTTCCAAGCAGTGGCTTGAGCATCCTGATGCTACCAGAACACTTCTCCTTCTTGCTTCATCCTCATAACTGGGTATATACACAGAAATGGATGTTTGACTCAAGCAGGATGTGAACTTGGGAAAAAAAGCCTCACTGCCCTGAAGTGACTTATCATGAGTAAGCTTTAGTTCTGGTGCCACTGACATGAATATGACACTGTATTTTTGCTGATACCCTAAACACAGACTACACTAGTGCTTTCACATCTTTGTACAGCATCAGGCTTGCTTCAAGCCAACTTGGAGCATATCAGAGGAGCCAGAGGGACCTGTCTGGGCCTATATCTGCAGGCAAACCACATGGTGATTCTGGTGAGATCAATGTTGCCAAAAGAGCAGCCATGCAGAGCCAGTGATGTAACTCTGGTGCACTGTGTGGTACCTGGTGGCACTTCAGTACACATCTGCTAAGTGCTGCAATTTTAGACACACTGGAAAGGTGAGAGCAAGGGGAACTCTCAAGGTAGACTGCAGTATTGTAGATAAAAAGTAATAGTGATATTCCAATAGCAAGCAATCCATGCTATGTTTGCATACAGAGAGGGACAGCTCCAGCCCTGCATTGTCCTGTGTAGAGGCAAAATACAATCTGCAAAGGCAAACTGGCACCTCTGTCTAATCATCAAGCTGGGGGTTCATGTGAACAACGAAACCATGTGCAGAGTAGAAATGTGATCTATCTGTTTTCCACATCATCGATAAGGTGAATCCTGACCTGGAAGTACCCATTTCTCTCACTGACATTCAAGAGAGTCCAGCATCACAGATGCACACCTCTGTTCTTGTAGATGTCTAGCAGAGGTGAAGTGATTCATTCCTCCAACAACCTCAACTCTCAGTGATACACTCTTAGGACAGCTCTCAACTTGTAGGAGACTTTCAGGCTCAGAGCCTGAGGTGAGATGACTGTTAAAAAGCTTTGAGCTTTGGCCCCTAAAAAACATTTCACTGTGGGTTTTTGGTTTGGTGGTTTGGTTTTTGGGGTTTTTTGGGGTTTTTGGGTTTTTTGGAAAGACTTAAAGTTCTGTGTGAGTGCTACAGACCTTTTTTTCTTTCGTAGGGATGAGTCCCAAAAGGTCATGTCTGTACATGTAAACTAAGTGACCTGAATGGTCTTTCTCCTTTGTAGGACATCCCAAGCAAAGGCCAACCACCCCAAAGAATGGATTCTCCCCCAAACCAGGAGAGGGGCGAGACACTGAAAAGCAGTTCATTCAGAAACTGAAGGAAAAGTGTGATGAGCAGTCCCGGCAATTAATCAATATCCAAGATGAGCTTAAAAGAGCCAGCTGTGGCTTTGATGTCTTTGCTATAACAACACAGTACTTTTTCAGGCAGGTAAGTGCAATGGGTGCTTCTTACCATTGAAAAGATTCTTTGCCTTTACACCTGTCACTTGCCCAAATTTATTCCATAGTCACTGAAAATTTGTTCTTGGGACCAAAGCATGTGATTTCTTTACAATGATTATTATGAGAAGAGAATTTAAATTTCATAGAATTATAGAAGGGAAAACTGCAATGACAAAGGAAATCTGGCACCTCTGTTAAGTCACCAAGCTTGGGGATTGGGTGGCCAAAGAAACTGTGTGTAAAGTGTAGATGTCATCCAATCTGATAAGTTGAGTAATTTGATGCCATATATTTGGAAAAAAGGGTTCAGGAACTTGGAAAAGGAAGAATTTTGAATGAGGTATTTGTCACAAGCAGGTAGTTTTAGGAGTAAAGGAGATGCAGAAGCTTAGAAGCCCCAGTCCCTGATTGTTAGAGCTGGAATGGAAAGTGTAACTGAGGTATTAATTCTTGTGAGGAACCAAAGCTGTCAGATCAAGGAAACTGTTTTATTTCCCTCAATAATTATCTATTCTTCCTGTTCACCATGAATTGGACAGGGTGTCCCTGCTACAGGGTTACCAATTCCTGAAAATGTTAGGATAACATTATCTCAGCATGTAGAAGATTACACACAGCAGGTATAGAGAACATAAAGAAAATGTTGCTGGTAATTAGAGAACCTTATTTATTCACTCAAGTCAAAATGAATAAATTTTAAGGCAACCAAAATAACCATGAAAGACTTGAAGGTATTGCATGTTTCAAAAGCTGTTTAGTGATCTAGGAAATGTAGCTGGGCTCTGAGGTCCAGGCCTGGTTCACACCATGCTCCTGTACTATATAACATCTCAGGTTAAGCTGGTGTCCTGGTTACTTTGTGGAACAGACAATCACCAGAAGTAGGACCCAAGGCTTAGATAATAGCCTTGATTGCCTGCTTGTCTACTTTTGAAAGAGACAAGAATAAAGTTTCTTGTTAAATGAGAGAAAGAAAAGCAAGGAAACAAATCTTAGACAGTCTTAAAAATTCAGAAATACTTTATTTAGTTTTAGGGTTTTTTTTATTAGTGGGAAAGATTACATTTGAATAAATAACCATGGTTCACACTGTTCCCTAAGTAGGAGCTGATCTTGCCAGGGAAGAGCCACTGGACTGAAAAAACAGGGAGTTTTTTAAAATGTCCTAAATATTTTAAATACCTTCCCAGGAAATATTCCCCCTCTGTTTTTCTTTAGACTTCACATTTCTATAGTTCAAAACTTATTGGGTATTTCTAAACACTTTTGGGCGGATTTGGGGTGGGGTTTTTTGGTTGGGTTTTTTTTTTAGATTGGTGGTGTTTTGTTTTGTTTTGTTTTGTTTTGGGTTTTTGTTTTTTGTGGTTTTGTTTTTTTGTTTTTTTTTTTTGAGCTGGCTCTGGAGTATCCTTGTTTAAATCAGAGGGAAATAAAAAAGGGCAGAGTATTGTCAGTTCAGCTTTGTCTGTGCGTTGTCCACTGGGGAGAGATTTTTCATCACATGCCTCATTCACAATTTGCTGGAGGAACTCTGGAATCTTGGACATATCTCCTTCATCTCCTCTGGATATGTTTTAAATGATAACAGCTGCTGCAACTGAGCTTTGAGATGACTGTCCTGCTGGTGGTGTGCGCTGGATCTGTCCTAAAAATGCCTCCTAAGTTGAACAACTCAGGTGTCTTTATTTAATAGCATTGTCTCCAAGTCCTGGCCAAGCATAGCTGCACCTCATGTTCCCAGCTCCTCTGTATTTATCAGGCCAGCTGGAGATTCCAGTAATGCTCCTCTGAGTGCCTGGTGGTGGAAAATAATACACCTGTGGAATTTAAGTGCCTCCAGGTTTGAGCAGGATTAGATGTAGATTTGTTTCAGATCCATGCAGATGTGGTACCTTCTTTAGGAATATGGTTGCTTTAGACTCCATTTTTAGTAAATGCAGGCAGGTGAGCACTTCATGAAGATTATTTAAAGCACCAAATACCTGAATTTCTGCTGGAATGGTTTGCCTGCCTCATCTGAGACTTCGAGGGAGCACTAAGGCTGCTGCACTCTTAAATTCAATGCTTAAGTTGAGAGCCTATGTAGAGTGGGACAATCTGGGACTACTCAAGCAGTTGTGTAACTGGGCAGTCATTTGTCTTGCAACATAGACACAGGCTTACAAGTTTTTGAGTGCTGTTCAAAAATATAATCTGTAGACATTTTCTGAGGAGGTATTATTGTCTGAAAGCTTCATCAAAATTGTGTTGGCTGGCTTTGAGTTAGGGCAGCATGGGAAAAAATAAACCAACTTTTCACATTATAAAAAAACAGTTGGATGTATCTGTTTCTGAGAACCCTGCAGGCGAAATGGTTGAGGTCTGAGTGGATCTGCAGTTTGGCAAAGGAAAAACATTCATTCAAGAAAAAGGTGCAGCCTTATTCCAGAGAAATTTGGGGTTGATTTGTCCAGCTCGGAGTTTCACACTTCTTTAGCAGAGGGGCCCAATCCTATTTTGGTAGTAGGGAGCCTCTTCTGGGCTGACAGTCATTTGTGTCCAATGTCTCTCTCTCCTTACATCACAACAAAATAATGTTTAAAATACAGATTTTTTTTTTTTCCTCAGATTTGGACCTAAATTATGTTGTAAAATGTGCTCCTAGGCAGTGAGGACAGAACTGAGTCTTAAAAACAGCCCAAGGACCAGTGTTTTGCATGCAAGTAGGAGTCTGCCGGTGCCTGTGACTCTCTTGTCTTGCTCATACTGTTTCTGTTCTCTTTCCAAAGCTGGGGAAAGCACCAATGCAGTCATCCAACATATATGTTTAGCTGCCCAGAAAGACAGTGTTGTATGGAATAGAGTGTTGGACCACACCAGCAGTTTTTTAGGTTTTTTGAGTGCTTTAAGATTACATGACAATTTTCTTATAATTTTATTGGATTTGTTTTCTGACTGCTTCAGGTCACTGCTGAATGGTATCCTGGAATCTTCCCTCTTCCTCAGTTGAAAATGCTCTTAATTGACAAGATTCTTTTAATTGGCATCTAGAAGTGCACAACATGTAACAGTATTTAATAAAGACCCATTAAATGCCACTTAAACCAATTTTCTATCCTTGGGAAAAGCCTAGGCAATCAAAGCAGATGATAACTGAGGCAGTAGACATAAAAAAATGTTAAAGCAGTGGTTCTGAGAAAAGTAATGATTGCAGCCCCTGTGCAGAGCACGGCTTTTAATTATTATTTAATTAGCAGCAGTATTAGCTTCAGACCTTCATATATGCACATGACTCTTCTTGACTTTTGGAACTGCTTCGAATTAATTCTGAAGAGGAGCAAATTAAGTTTGTCCTTAATGTTGTTAGATGTTCATCTGCTGATACAGCCCTTGCGCTGTGCTGGTATTCCAAAGTGAACAACTCACTGACGGGAGCTGGAGTGATACCAGGAAGACTTTTTAGAGCAAATATTTCCAGAGCGCTGGTCTGGATCACTCCTGACCTGCTCTGGCTTGTTAACCCGGTGATGGTGGCAGTCCTGGCCCAGTCTCAGCCCTGTTCAGCCAAGTGGCCAGCAGCGATCTCTCGGAAATGTTAACAGTGCCATCTAAAGGAGAGTAACCCAAAGTGACAAACCCAGGAGAGAAAATCTTTCCGCACATAAAAAGGGAGGGAAAAAAAAATCCACTTTCCTGTCTCTAGTACACTCCTAGAAGTGTTTGTGTTGAGGGCTGCTGTGGCCAAACTGCACCGAGGTCCTGGAAACTGGGCTAAATGGCTCTCTGCAATCCAGCCTGCCCCAGCAGGCAGGAAGTGGAGCCCTAGCTCTGCGTCTGGAATTTCAGAGGAGGACTCTAGAGCTACAGTGCATGTGAGGAGAAAGGATCCTTTCTGGATTAAGGGTGGGAGCAGGTAAGGGAAAGGGTTATGCTGGGGTAGTCTGTCCCATACTCTGCTTGGGCCTGGAGGAGTTTCCAGACTGCAGCATGGCCTCTTGATATGGTTTTCAAAATGGGGGAAAACTCCTCAGGACAGGTCCCAGCATGAGTGCAGCTGGATCAGCTGGGAATGGAGGAACCACAGAGATGTTCTGAACAAGAGTTGGGATAACACTGCAATACTTGATGACATCCCAGAACTTTGTGTCTGGGAAAGGCATGGGAAAGGACTGGGAAAGGCATGTCACCATTTACCAGAGACTGTGTGTCTGCACATCTAACCACAGGTATACAATACATGGATTCCAAAAAAGTAAACACACACAGGAATATCCTGCAAAATCTAGGATGGGAAAGGAAAACCTTTTCCCTCATTCAAATAACAAAGAGGTGTGTGCTGGTGTGCCTTTTTGAGGGGAATGCTCCTGTCCTGTGAATGAACAATATGCCACCCAGTGTCACGTAACATCCTTGGCCAAGATGCTAATGACAGCTTGTGCTAGAGGCAAAATTAAGCATGCTATTTATAAGTCACTTCCCACCATTGCCTCCAAAACATTAATTTGGGCTAACATTTCAAGGGATTATATCAGGCTGAGCTGAAAATAGTTTATTTTCACAACTGTCTCAGAGAATAAGTTCAAGAGAAATATATCTATTGTTCGTGCCTGCTGCTAGCTGAGTGGTAAGAAGACAGCCCTCATCAGAAAGATTGATGTTCTGGCTTTTAGGGGTAATGGTTTCCCAGTATTTGCAAAATATGTTTGAATTTGGCCCAAGAATAGTCCTTAGAAAAGTGCCATTCCTCCTTCCTCACTATTACAGTTAGGCTACATGTCCTGTATTGAGCAAATTCATTCTTTTCATTGCTCCTGATAAAGACCAGAGCAGTCAGAGCATCTCAGTATTTTCATTCTGTATCCTGAAAAAAAATACTTTGGACTCATCAAACGCTGACAGTTTGGGGTTATGAATCAAAAAATGTTTTATTGCAAGGAAAACAAAACACTTTGTTTACTTGGGAGGAAAAAATAGAAAGAAGCTCTGTCATCATTTAGAGCTTTCTAAACTGCTTTTTAAGGAGAAATACACAAGATTTGCTATGTGGGGCTATTAGTTATGGTAAAACAGAGCTGTAAGAATCAGGAGGTGTACTCCCTTACTGACAAGCATTACAATGAAGGCTCTATAGTGCAGATACTATGGGACCTGCAGGCCATTCACACACGTCAGTCTACCCGAGGAATGGACTGGGATTTGTGAAATTAAGGAAATCACCTTCTGCGGGCCCCCTTCATATTTTCTGTGTATGTTAAAAGTCAGGCAGTGAGTAGGTAAGGTGCTATAGGAAGAGAAACCTTAAAGCAGCTGAGTATCTCTCCCCTCCTCGTCCTTTGGGTACCTGGATATTACACTGCTTCCAGACAGCATGGCCAGCTCTGCTTCAGGCCCTGCAAGACAGAAGGAAAATGGTGTAGGGAACCTCTCGGCTTCTCCCTGTGTCCTCTGTGGCCTTCTTAGAGACACTGCTGTGAAAAATTCCAAATTTTAGTTTTGGAAGGTTGAAGAATACCTGGGAAGCACTAGTTTAGTTACATGGCCTTGTTTTGAAAAAAAACCCCCAAATTAGGCTATGTATCCTTGGCTGGAGAAGAATGTTGTTAGTTACACATAAATATTTTAAATTTTGGGATAAAAAAATAATAGCCCCAGGCATTCTAATGCTCCTCTTGAAGAGGTTTTAAATGGCCATTAAAAATTAAAGACCTCTTTATTTACATATTGTCCATGAAGAGAAATGTATTTTGGATGTGTGCCAAGCATCAGGTAAAAGTGGATTTATTTTCTCCTTTGGTTTGTATTATTGATCTATGTGTAAGCAACTAACTTTGACAGCCTTGATTTTATACTACATTCAGAGGAAAAAACACATAAGAGTTGGAAGTGATTCTTGTGATCTTGGCAGCCTCCAAGCTGGGTATACATCTGGGCTTGAGAGATTTGGCAACACATTGGAAGTGGTGTGAAAAGCAGTGATGAGTAATAGGGTCCAGTGCTATTGTGGCCTCTCATCATGCAGAGGACAGGGGAAACCCAAATCACAGTGTTTTCGTGCTGTTCTTTAAGTTCAGCAAAGGAGTGGATGGAAATGTGCACCTCTTTTAAATTCCATGCATTTGAAATTCCTCTCTTACAGCAAAGAGGCAATATCCTCAGATCAATCATTTGGGTGTTTTGTTTTTTGGAGGTTTTTTCCTTTGATTGATTAATTGATTACTCCCCAGAGACATCCTACCAAGATTTCTAGTAAGAATGTAACAGAACAATTCTTTACAATTCGGTGTAGATCAATAGGTGCAAGGTTCATATATGAAAGTATTAATCACACCAGAAACTGAAGAATTTTTCTGTTTCCATCTGAGAACAGAAATATTTAACAAATGAAAATTTATAGATACCTTTCAGGAAGTGAATAAGGAAACCATAAGACTCATTAGCATTAGGGTGGACAACACCTGGCCTGTCCAGGTCAAAGGGATCCCATCCTCTCTTTGGCAGTAAAAAAGCAGAGCCTTCCTTCAAAAGCAAACTCTCCAGCAGATCTCTTGTTTTACACGCATATTTGTGTGCATAAAATATTTATGACAAGATCAAAGATCACTCTTTAAAGCTGCTGTTAAGGGGGAGGCCATACCTCAACTCACAGATAATCTTCAGAAGTCATTTCAAAATGAAATTTTTGAACAGAAGTCTAAGGAAGGTCAGAATCAGCCTAGAGAGAGGTCAAATACAGAGTTCCCCTCCCAGAAGAAGCAGTGACCACTGAGTAACTTGACACATATTTACATGTGGTGGTTTCTTTTCAGTAATCTGTCCCTTTGGCAGATCCATATTCTTCTTTCCTATGTGGCCAACCTCAGGCATCAGCTAATCACTCACTCTGTGGCTGAAACCTACTCTGGAGGTGCCCATTGTAGCATCCCAGGAGCTCTCCTGCCCTCAGATACACACCCGTGGCATTCCCTACCTTTTCCCTGCTTGGGTTTTCACACCTCTGGCAGCAGTACTTTTATTTGGTGATTTTGCATCCCCTTCAGGTCAAAGTGGCACAGCTCCATTAATATAAATACGGGCAGTAATGGCATATATAGGTATTATAATAATATTGGTAACAATAAGTGCAATAGAGCTTCAGTTGTTTCAAGTGATCCTAAAAAGAGGAACAATTTATTATCCATAACAAAGGTCTGGCAATGCTAAATGTCCATCAAACCAACCATGCTTTTTAATTAGGGTTTTAGCCATCACAAAACATAAAGGCTACCCTCACTTAAAAAATCAATTTTTATCTTCTTGTTTACCAGTGGAATACCATCTGTTTAAGTTAACATTAGCTCGTGTTTAATCAAATTACACAGAACAAAGAACAAAAAGATGATGGGATTGAACTGGGTTTGTTGAAAACAGAAAGCACTTGGCTGACCTAATGTATTCCTCTTTGTTAATATTTGAGCTCTATATAACATTCTTAATAGAAATCAAGACATTAAAGTTCTTTTTTTTATTCTGCTATTATCCCAACGAGTGCTGGGTATTTTGAGGATGACACAAAGATGACGTCCCAGTCCTGGAGCATTTAGCATCTAAATAGGCAAAAGCCTGATTAAAACTGGCATGTCAAAGTGACTGAGTCTGTGAGATTACCATATATTTCGTTTCTTAGGGGATCTGTATGGGAAGATGGGCACATGTCTGTGGGTGTGTGCACAGGCACACACACCTGCATGCACGCAAGCACACCGTGCTGTGTGTTCTGCTCTCAGGTATCCTCTGGGAAGAGGATCTGTGTTTCCACTGACTGTATAGGGTAAAGGGCCACAGCACTAGAGGGCCTGGGATCACCAACAGGTTCACAGTGATGGGCACCACTGGACAGGGACTTGACAGTGAGATGTCCGGCCAGTGCATCACCCAAGTGCAATAGTGAGGGCAGCCAAGAAGTCAGAGCAAACCCACACACACCAGGAGGCACAGAGACAACAATGGCTGTGTGTATGCAGCTCTGTGAGCTGTAGAAGAGAGCCCAGTGAGTAGTTTCCCTTCTGCAGACAGGGATACTCCCACTGTTCATGTTTATTTACACCAAACGGGTGTGATGAATATTTTACATCCCACACAGGTTTGTCCCATCTGCCCTTGTTGGTGTTTCCTGTGGTGCAGCACATGGCTCCAGGCAGCTGCAGAAATGAGCAGCAGGACGTGTTCTCAGCAGCACTGCTGGGCTGATGGCTGCTTCTGAGGCAAACAGGCTCCACAGAGGTTCTTATTACCACATTCTGGTTTCATCTGTAGGGGAAAATTAACTGTGTTTCTTCCTTGATTTGTTTTGTTGGTTTTTTTAAATTGCTTAGTACACTAAGTCAATTACTAGATCCAGAGGGATGCTTTTCCTCAGAGGATGTATTGAGTATGTGCACATGGATTGTTCAAGAAGCCCTGGTACCTTCGATGTGCTGGCTGGGGAGTACTGGGCTTCACCACCATTTACCCAAGAGGTGCCTGAACTTGGACCTTATTTGAGGCTGGAAATGCCTTTATACACCTGAGCTTTGGTACCCCAAGCACTTGGCTGTATGACGCAGGGGGACCTTTTTGGTTCCATGACTCTTCAGTTCTGTGCAGGGTCTTGGCTTCCCCCCAGAGCAAAGAAAGCTATTTTCCCCCTTAATCTGGAACATTGCATCACCTGGCAAAATGGGACATCCTTCCTGTGCCTGGCATAGGCACCTTGCTTAGGCTGAGTCTCAACCTGGGGGATTGATCTGACCACAAGACATTTAAGTAGTGATCCCTTCAGCGGCTGAAGTTGGCTTCATTTCTGGAAAGGGTTTTTGAAGCTGCTTGGAAAAACTTGTGTAATGCTGAGCTGCCTGCTTTAAGCTGTCTCACATTTAGCAGCCATGCAGGAGGTAAGCACCAAGGCAGGTCTCTGACAGGCAAAGCTCCCCAGCCCTCTGGAGAGGCAATGACAACCCACAGATAACTTGCAGGTTTGGGAAAGATATGCTTGATAGGTGTAAGTGTCTGCAGAGTTATTCTGCCCTGGAAAGTAGAGGGAAAAAATGTTTAGGAGGGACTGGATGTTGTCCAGATATATCTGCATTTCCAGTGGGATCTATGTTGCAAAAGAAAATGGTTTGGGGATTTCTTTCGGCTCTGACTGTAAAAAACAGAGATCACCTCCTGATTTTTACAAGTTTCCAGATATTTGGCCTGATTTTTTTTTGCTTTCATCTCTTGCTAACTGGATTCTTATTAACAAGTACATTACAAAGGAGCATAACACTCAAAACAATTGCTAAATACATGAAAAAGATTAATTTAGAAATAAACAGGAAGCAGTTGAGTATATACCATATATTTATGTAGGTGCCATTCATAAGACTATAATGCTTGAACTTCTTTCCCATAGTCTTGGAATATCTTCTGTTTCATGTAAAAATTAATTTCACCAATCTTCAGTTGAAATTAAGTACTAGAAGTTGCTGAGTGTTAGATACACTTAAAAAAAAGTTCTGTCTCCTTTCCCCTGCCTCAAAGGCATTTTTAAATGTCATTTGTAGAAACACTTCAGATTATTTACTGTGCTCCCTCACCACTACGTACTCCTAAGCTAGAACACTCTGCTGATAAAACTCCCTGTCTCTCCAAATTTACTGTCACAATCCCAGGGGGTGGCAGTGTAAATATCACAAGTCCTCTTATGTAGATCCATCAGCAGATGCATTCTGAGCTGACGCACAACAGGGACTTTGCAGCAGTGTAATGGAACTTTCCCTGTTGATCAAAATTCCTGGCAGATGCGAGGTTGTTCCAGTGCAAAGCAAGGCTTGAAAATACAGATAGACCATGACAACTATTTCACCTTATGTGTTTCAAGACTATGTGCCACATCTGCAAAAACCTGTCATATGGACATGCTGACAGAAATGCAGCACTTCACACAGTGAAGTTCTGATTTGATCTTCTGTTTTTCAAGTACAATTTCACATCCCCTTTGCATTCCATGTGGATTGTGGTTACAGATTTTAGCAGCTGGAGAGCCACATATTTGATGAGCAGACTGCAAGCTGCCTGCACTTTCAAGCATATAAAACCAACACACATTCCCACTGCCCTGGTTGTGAGTGATGGATGCAGCAAAGCCAGGCTGAAACCAGCTTTGCCTGGAACTGTGGTCTAGCTGGAAGGGAGTAAACCCAGGAGTAATTAGAGCTTCTGGTGTCAGCACAAACCAATGTGAGCTCCTACTGTGAACAAGTGTTATGAAAAGCTGTCAAGATCTTTGGGTGAGAAAGCAGAGATGCAGCCAGCAGAAGCGAGGCAGTGACAATGCCTGCACGTTCAGCACTGGGGAGACTGATACCGAATATACGACATTTGGCACCCGTGCTCGCACATCTTTAGAAGAAAATTGAAAAATGGGGAGGAAAAAAGAGAAGAGTAATAAGCAACTCTGAGATCTGGAAAGATCCCTTTTTGTGAGAGACAGCAGAGAACTGTTGATCTCTTTGTGAAAAGGGCAAAGTGACTTGAGTGCAGAGCAGAAGAATTCTCATAGGGAGGTACTGCTGTGTATCAGAAAGCACTTTCCCCAATCAGGGGAAAGTTTAGCAGAAACACTGCTAAACTTTTGCAAAAGTTTTGCAACAGTAATACGTGAAGGAAGCACAGACATTTAGGACTAGATATGATCAGTTATTAGAAGAAACCACTGTGAGAAGAGAAAGCAGATCCATGCCTTCATGTCAGCAGTTTGCCAATGGATGCCTTTATAGAGGGGATGTTTTCATCAAATGTAGTTATAGAACAGCAATTTTGTAAAATATCATGTCCTGTGATTAAAAAATCATACTATTTGATTGAGCCATCCCTTTGTCCTTTGCCCTTAAAGTCTACTAAGATCTGGTAGGTAGCAAGAATATCTGGACATTCAATATTTGGTGGTGCAATACATGTTAGAGGGGAGATGCCAATTTTAAGGTTGGAAGCCTTTTTTAGATAGACATTAAAATTAGTTTTTCATGCAGAACAGCTTTTCATCACACTCTCTAATGCAGGGTTACTTGCACCTTCTTCTGAATCTTCTGGCAATAATCATGGCTCAATGCAGGATCTAGATTAAACAGACCATGACTCAAAGGTATATATAAATGGTAATTATTGTGTTCCAGGGACATTTTTTGCTATCCTTTCAAGTGGAAAGTATACCTCCTTGGTACTCCTTCTGTGTCCTCACAGCCATCCAAGAGTATGTATCTGCACTTTTGAATCATACAACCTGTCTCTCACTTAACCTCCCTTTCAGGTCTGAGCTATCTGGTTCCAGAAATGAACTCCAGAAGGTTTCAGCTGCAATCCTCCTGAAATTCTCAGGTCTTGCTCTCACCCCTGAGATCTAATTCACATGCAGCTTCCTACAATCACCTCTCACACTTCATAACTTCAGAAGGTGGTGGTGTGGTTATTAGAAAGATTTGAGAACTGTTTATTATGATTCTTTCTTAAAACCAGCTCTAACTAGAGAAGAGTTAGTATAAATGAAGCATTTTAAATGAGTTTTTAAATCATCTGAGCTAAGTTTTCTTTGTGTAAAAACCTCCCAAGCCAACAACTGATAATTTGAATTGTCATTAATGGTAGTAAGTACTGTTCCTCTCAACAGAACACTGAGAATCTTTCCAATAGGAGAAATTTGGTCCATGTAAAGCTGCTGGAATTTTTTGCCACTGACATTGGTGTTATAGAATGTCAGCACTTGTGCCTTGCTCTGCTTGGCCTCAAAGTACAGCAGCTTGAAGTTGTCATTGGCTTTGGCCCAGAATAACTCAGGAGTGGAGGAGAGGAGATTACCTGTTTGTTGGGAGAAGGGAACATTTCTCTGCAAAGTTGATTTAAGTAAATGGCCATCTGCTTGCAGCTATTCAGAGGTTTGGAATTCAGATATAAGCTTGCAGGGGATGTATTCCTGGGTAGAGGGCAGGTGAGGAGTTCAGTGAAAACATGCATTTTTCCTTGTGATCTTGGTGCATAAATGATATTTCATATGAGGAAACACAAATTCCCTGACAGCAAGAGCTAGTTCATTTGGAATGCTTACTTTGTACTGTTCCAGACATCAAGAACTAGAAAACATAGTAATAAAGCATTGTTCTCTCATTAATTTGAATCTGTGGCCTTGCAAACTACTGACACTAAAATAGATGTAAGGCTACACTAGCAGAAATAACAAAACTCTGAAGGAATACTGTTTAGATCCTCACATTCTTTTTATATGAGAACTGAATTAAAAAAGGAGTCATCTGGCTGGGCTCTCTCACTAGAGAAACAGAGGGCATGTAATCCATGCTAATTTGTTAAATTTTAGAGTAAACATTCTATTCATCCAAATATGCAATAGCATAATTGTATAGTTGAAAAACTATATTAAAAAAATTTGCTTCCATATAAGTTGCCTGAGGATCATTAAAACCTCATGGTACTGAGTAATGCACAAAATGTGAAACCTCACTGTAAATCCAAGGGAAATTGCCATTCTGGGGCCATCTGGCATGACTTTCAGCTCTAGCTGAGTCATCTCACTGAAACTCATTACTGACTGCTCATAACTTCAGAAATCCCCAAATCACTGTATTACATTTTCTGAAAATTTTTTTTTAAAGTTAGGCAAGAACAACCTCAACCTGGAAAATAACGAACCACGTGTGTATGTCTGAAGAGCAATGTGGAGAACTGTGCTGCTGATGAGAACTGTGTCAGAGAAAATTTGTAATGCACTTCCAACAAGGAAAATGAAGTGCAACAGTGAATGTATTTGCCTTCCTTAATTCCTTGGGCCACTGTAGTTTTCAGTCTGACAAGATTAAGGTTCAGGGGCGTGTGACAGGATTCTCCGCCTGGCTAACAGCAGAGTGTGGATTCCATTCCTTGTCCTGGGGAAGCTGGCCCGGTGCAAGCAAAGTTGACTCTCTCCAAATTCACCACTTCATCCGTGCTTTAGTTTTAACTCCCACCTGATTCAGTGCCCAAACACTTGTGGGACTACAAAGAAGGAAGCTGGGACAAAACAAGTGACCAGGAGAGGGGAAGATTAAAACATTTCATTTGACAGCAGCACTCATCTTCATTGGTTTCAAGCACTCACAGAAATACAGTGTGACTGGCAATTTCAAAAGTGAAATTGGAAAGAGAACTTTGGACTAGTTGAGACTGTTTTCAAATTATACTGCTTGCAAAATCGAAGAATTAACAATATTGACACTAAATCAGTTTCAGTCTTTGAGGCCAATGTTTGGCTTATTGAAAAATAGATTCAGTTTCCTCACTTGTCTGCAATTTTGTCAGTACACTCAGCTTCCCTCTTGTAGATATCAAAACTCTGACAAAGTCCATCTGAATGTTCTGTCACACAAACAGTGTTTGAAGAGAGTACATGCAGAGAATTAGGTTGTGATAACCACATAAAGTGTGCTGGATACCCCTTCTCTTTGCCTTGCTCTCCCATCTTTGGCGTGCTGCTCATTTTCTGAGCCTCCGTTCAAAATGCATTGCTGGAATAGCATTGCCCTATTCTGCCTCTGCTCTGCCTCAGACAAAATCCCGCCCCCAGTGAATGCCACCAACCAGACTTCTCCTCATGGCATCCTTTGGAGGTGCTTAATGTCGGTGTCACGGCCGCCTCCCGCAGTTGACTGCAGAGAATGCCAGGAGGCGGCAGCTGCCGATAGCCGGACTTATCCATCACTCTCCAGAGCTGAGACATTACAGACGTTGCAGTGTCTCAGCTATGCACCAGGTCCTCTGCATCTGGCTGTCACATCTCTCCTCATTCCTGCAGTCTCCTGTTCCTTGTCTCCCTTCACCACTGCATATCCCTTTGCCCTCTGAAATGCCACCTGCAGAGCAATCTTTCATTTTTCCTCAGTTTAATTTTTTTTTTTTATCTATACTTTTATTTCTTTACCAGGTGAAGCAGTTTATGAACTTTTGGTATGTCCCACCTCAGTCTTCTCTCCCAGTTATCTCTCTCTGTACTCCCATGGAGCTGTCTTCAGTCCCCTTGGTCCTCACCGCTAACCACTGTCTCTTTCAGCTTTCTCCTTGTTTCTTTTGTTTGTTTCCATAAGTACTGGATACTGCCTTATCAACTTATTCCTAGAGCTGGCAGCCCTCTTGCAAACAAATTTGCATCCCTTCATGTTTCCTGTACTGTCTTTTGCTGCTCATGCCCTCGGAGTGTTATCGCTTCAAATTAAATTAAATATTTGTTTGACATACTTTGCATGCTATGCCCCTCAGCAAGCCTTTCCAGCGTTTCATAAAGGATGGATAACAAGCGGTTCCCTTGAGGATTCTGCTGCTCTGTGACACGCAGGGCACTGCACTACCACCTTTATCTCCCAGAGCTTTCCCAAGATTTCGGTTCTGTTTTTCCTTCTCTGTGGTTCTCCATCTTCACACTTTGCTGTACCTTTGCACTGTGAAAATCCAGGGAAAGTGCATTATCTCTCCCAGGAAGGTTAGCCAGCCTCCATAAAATAGAGAAACACTGGTTACTAATGGTTAGGAATCCAATCTTCTTATATATGTTAGAATATATGTATAGAACCCTGATGATTTATTGTTTATTCTCTGCAGAGCAGACTGTATGCACTGATACATAAAGACCATTATGGAGCTAAAGAGAATAATGTGCCCCATTTGGGGACCATAGTAAATTATAAAATATGGCTGATTTATCCTACCTATCCCAATTTAGTTCATATAGATGTAAAATACTGGAATTGCTTGGACAGTAAATAGGAATTGAATTATGTGCATCATGGAGGAAAGCATTGATTCTGTCAATGTAGGGAAAAATTGCTGCCCACGGTGCCTCTCTACCATTAGAGTAGGTTGTTTGTATGGCTAAGCCATTCCTCTGGGACATTTAAGAACATGTAGGTATCCTTCTTGGCTTTTAATTACCTAGGAGCCTTACCCTGTTAGGTGCTAACTACATTGTGTTTCCACTGAAGTCAATAAATATTGTAAAAGATACCCCGTTAAGTCGCTTATTTTGTGCAATTACTTTTATGTTTTAAAATCTAGTTTTATCAGACTTCTTTCTTCTTATATTTTATACATAAGGAACACCTTTCTTTATGGAACTTATCTGTATTTTCTCTTTCCAGTAATGAAACAAGACCAGAACTTTCATGAAGAATAGTTTTTTAACTAATAGTGCAGGTTTTCCCAGCCAATGTTGATTTCTGTCTTATCCACAGACTTCTTCATTCTGCCTTGAAGGGAAATGTGAGCCAGATCTGTTGGGACAGAGCTCCATGCAAAGCAGTTTGGCAGAGGCACATTCACATTCTGGGTGTGGACCATCAGCAAAATCCGTAGCAATATATTGGTGACAATGCACAGACAAGCAGTATTGTGTGGATAGGAAAAAGCAGCAAAGTTCATTCCAGGTCATCAAATCCAGACCTCCCTGTTGCAAAATCCTGTAACTTCTTCCCTAAAATGATCAATTTTCAGCTTGAAAGTCATTATGTTTTCCTCTGTTTAACCAGAGGACTGTTTCAGAATCTCCTGTGATTTAGGTATGCCCAAGTTCACACCATCTTATCTGTAGGTAAATCCTTTTTTTTTGACCTTGAAGAACTTCTGCCTCTCTTTGTGTTTGTGTTTGTGTTTGTGTTTGTGTCTCTATATTTATAGAAAGCTGCAATTTTCCAGCTTTACTGTTGTTTTCTTAGAAGAAGTAGATGTGTATTTACATTACACCCTTCCAGTGGTGTGAGGTTTATATTCCCTGCCTCAGAACTGCTGTCCCCCAAACACTGGGGACCAGAACTGTGTGAGATTTCAGGTGAGATCTCTCTGTGGCTTTTCTTAAAGCATTTAAACTTCCCTCTTAGTGTTTCCTGGAGCCTAAGGTTTTATTTGCTTTATTTTCAGATAATTCAGATCTGTACAGTAGACATCATCCTTATTCACTGGATAAACAACGCAGATTTTTGCTGCTATTTCCAGCTGATGAGTTTCCATCTTCTACTTGAATTTTCTGTTATTTGTCCCTGTGATTGGGACCTTGGACTGCTCAGTATTCTATATTTCTTATCACGACCACTTCTACAGCCCTAAATAGCATCCATCTTGACAAGCATAGTGTGTTAACTCGTCCCTTGATGGACAGTGCATCCCAGCATCCATCAGCACTCACTAATATTTGACCAGAGTCAAAAGTGAAGGCCGTAACTTGCCCCGAGGACTGATCTTTTAGCAGCTCTATTCATTATCTTCACTCAGCCCAGTAGTTCCATTTACTGCAACTCCATGTCCTCTTCCTCCAAAGGCCTCCTCCCCACTGAACACATCTTCAGTAACTCCCAATCTTTCCCAGCCTTATGATCAGTGTTGTGGTTGGCACCACATGGTCACTTGGTCCCCAAAAGGTGGAACTTACATTATTACCCTTATCTAAAAATACAAATTCTTTAGGTGTGCAGAGGCAGCAGTCTGCACTGCTGTGGATCTATCTGCCTTTGGTGCTCTGTTGTGCTTAACAGGGTGTTCTTAAAATATTATGCCTCTCAGTATTTGATCCAAGTGCCACATGCCACTTAAATCAGGCAGATGACTCTAACAGTTTAAAATTAATAATCAATAATTTAAAACCCTTGTTTTGAACCTGCTGTTTAAAGTGCCAGTTCTCATAGAATTTGGGTGTAGGGACTGTCCTCTCCTCTGATGTGCCTGCTTTGCTGAGTGTTTTGCTCCTATCTCAGTTATGTTCATCTCCCTTTGTATATCCTTGATTCCTGGGGCATTGCTGCCTTCAGGTGTGTGCACCAAGTCCTCCACATAGTAACCTACCTGTCAGCATGCTGCCACCACAGACACCCCTCCTAAATTCTTTCTTCATCCTCCTCGTTTGTGTGTTTGACTGACGAACTGCTCTCAAAAATTGTTTCTATTTTCCATTTGCTTTCTTAACTTTGGTCTTTTCTCACCTTAATGCTACACACCTTGACCTGAAAGATGAGGTTTAATTCAAACTGTGTTTAGTCTCACTTTCTCCAAAAGGATCTAATCTGACCCAAAAGCCCAGCAGCTCTCCCAAGCACATCTTTTTCTATTATCAATCCTAAATCAGCCTCTGAGACCTCAATTCACCCTTGCCAGAAGGACAACAGATGGTTTCTGCTTACTTTAAGTTTCACTTTAGTATCTTCTCTTCCAGTTTAGTGCTTAAGTGGTACTAAAGTCATTCATAGACCTTGCTAGCTAATCTTTACCTTAGGTTTATAATCACTGCAAGCAGCAAATCCCCCATCCTTTGCAAAGCAGTTGAGGAAGACCCTACTTCATTTTAAAAGCATAACAAAAGGAATAATTATGGGGTTTTATTTTCCCTGCCTGACAATCAGACATGGACCTAAATACTGTAGTTCTAACAGCCAGCTCAGAGAAATGGCCATGGTAATTTGTCTACAAGTGCTTATGTAGGTTTTTTTTTTCTATGGCATTTAGAAAGTTTCCAGTTGGGATTTGGACTGTAAAAGGTCCAAATTACAGGCTTCAGGTTGTGTGGCAAAAAAGAAGCTCCTACAGTGAGGATTAAATGATTTCACCATACAAGGAAGTCTCTTTTTACCTTTACTCTGTAGCTGTTCAGTAACCAACAAAATTAATTTTCAGATCTTGTAGAGAAAGTTAGGTCTTGAACAAAAATGTTAGAAGACAGGTATTTGGAGTGCAATTTTAAATTTGGTTTGGTGTTTGGGTTTTTGTTTATTTGTTTGTTTGGTGGCGTTTCTATGTTGTTGGAATTTTTTGGTTTTAATTACTTAACTGTGATATTCTAAAACTAGTTGAAGTCCTGGCAGGTCTGAGGAAGAGCGAGAGAGAATAAGAAGGCAACACAAACTGAAGCTACCTGAGAATTTAAATGTAATTTAACACAGTTTTGTTGGACATTCTTGTTGGTTCCTACTGTTTTTAAAATCACTTTGTGCATCACCAGTTACATCTCAGCATACATTTAAACAAAAACTCCTGTCCAGAGAAGCACAGACTTGAGCAGCTTTCCCACCAGAAGGCAGAGATGTTCAGCAATAGGGGCAATGCCACTTTTCCGTATGTTTGGTAGTGATTTGGCTTTCAGGAAAATAGTGGTTTTCAGTTTTGAACAGTGGATGCAGCACAAATACCACCTTGGGTGTGAGTCATTGAACTCTTTTGCCTTTTCCCAGTATTGTCTGTAGTGTAAATTGTTAGAGGAAAATATGTCAAAGGCAACAGCCCAGGAGAAATGAGCCTGCTGCAGCTCCATGTCCTGGGTCCAGCCAAGAAAATGTGTTCCCAGTGGGCAAATTGATACAGACTGGACATACACAGCACACCCGTGTGTACATGCAGGTTAGGGTTAGGTTATGTGATGTAAATACTATATATACATGGCCAAAAAATTTCGCCAGCTCTTGAGAATTACAAAAGTCTCTGAGTACATTGCCGAGATCTGTTTTTGCCATTACAAGGAGTCACCGAGGTCCAGTAGGTGTTGTTCGCCCTCGCTGTTTAAATAAACGATTTCAGTGAAAGTCCTTCCAGGGAGATTACAGCATCTCGGGAGGCTGGGGGTCACCCGGGAGCGGGGAGACACCTCCACGGCCCGCGAACTGGCGGCCGGTGTCGCAGTCTGGAGCGAGCCCCTGGCAGGCAGCGCCCGCGCCCGGCCCCCGCGGAGCCGCGCAGCGCTGCACTCGCCGCAGGGGCGCGCCGGCAGAGCCGCGCAGAGCCGCGGGGCAGCCGTGCCCAGGCGCAGAGCCCGCACGGCGGCCGGGAGGGGCCCGGTGCGGCGGAGCCGGGAATGGATCTGGAGCGCTGCGGGACAGCAGCCGCGCCGGCAGCCACCGGGACACGCTCAGCTTAAAGGCACCATCCCAGCGGGTGCGCAGGACCGGGACTACGGCGATCGGCGGCTGTGGATGCGGCACGAAGAGAAGCCAGCGGCACCCCGGCTGAGAGGCCAGGCTCCGTCTCGGATTTCAGCGCCTTTGGGGCTGTCGCCGCGAAGTTTCCAGCCCCGTCCCGGCAGCCGCCCGCCGCGGCGCTTCCCTGCGATGGCGCTGCTGGACGTGCCCTGCAGTGGGCAAGCCTTTGCCAGCCGGGGGAACCTTTTTCGGGAGAGGCCGGATCCAGCGGGCGAGCAGCGGTGCGGCGGCAGGGCGGGGAGCGGGCAGCGCTCGCCGGGGGGCGAACCGCCGGGCTCCGCAGCCGCCCGCCCCGCGGCACAGACCCTTCCCCGCTCCCGGCACCGCGTCCCCGGCCCCGGCATCCCCCGGCGCGCCGGGAGGCATCAGGTTGACAAGTCCTCTTGGCCGGTCTCGGCGCGCTGGGACGTGACATCCCTTTCTGACAGTGTCACCGCCGGGGCTCATCCTCCGGCTCCGGGCCAGGCTGGCGGCAGTCCGGCGGGTGTCGGTCCGGTGGGGTGGCTGTCCTGCCGGGATGGGCAAATGCTGCTCCACGTGTTTTCCCCCCTCTCTGTGCGAGGACGAGACGGTACTTTTGCCTCTTTTTTTTTCTATCCTCTAGCGAAAGGGAAGGACGGTAGCCGTGACAGAGCCTGTGCTGATGCTTCTCGCTGGGGTCGGTGGCGGCTGCGCTTCCCGGGTGGCGGAGAGGGGAGCGATGCTCGGCTTGTTTGCAGTGCGCTGATCTCCCCTTCACCAGGGACAGGTCTAAGTGTCGCTTTCTCATGCACTGCAGTGCCTTACATAAGTTTATCCTGCAGTCTAAATGGAAGGGTTGATGCTCGTAAAACGAGGAGGGACTGCTGGCATCTTCTGTAGCAAAAGTCGGTTTGATACTTTGCTCTGCTTTTCTTACATTTTTAATAGCCATGTGGAGTACAAGTTATAAAGGAAACTTAAAAGTTTGAAGAGAGATTATTCAGCCTCTAGCTGTCCTAAAGTTTTACATCTCCAACAGAGGAATGATCCTCCAGTCTAGGAGAAGTGAAACAAGACAAAATTACCTGTTTTCTTATGTTTGTGTGAATCTAAATCAAACACATTCCTGGGCACCAAAATGGGTCATGTAAGAAATGTCAGTGCAGAGGTAAGTACACAGATACAGGCAGCAGGAAAATAGCATGTGCAGGAGAAGTTGTGGGACACTTTGAACACATAGCTTTTGCCATTATTATTCTGGAAATTTGTCTGGGTTTTATGTACAGACGAGTGAAAGAATGCATATATACATTTAATTTGTTTAATAGAAAAATATATTGGCAGAAACACGTTTGTGCAGTGTCTTCTGTTAGAGTTTGGCTTTATGATATATTCATATAACTCTGTTAAATGAAAAACTGATAGTGTCTCCCATTTACCTAATAATAGTTCAAAAATAGCTTGAAATATGCTACTAACCAGGTTAAGAAAAAAATGTGTGGATTACTATAAAACTTGGCAAAGTGCAGTCACTGTAAAATATCTGTTTGTAAACTTCAACCTAAAGGATTACTTGACAACCAGCATGATTGAACAGCAGCCTTAAAACACCTCTTTTTGAAGGAAGGCTGTAAGTAATTTTGAATATCAGCTACAGTGGGATTCAGTTTTTGCTTCTACAGGTATCATCAGAAATTATTTTTGGCAGAAGAGAATTCCCAATGTATATGATTCTGTTTCCAATTATAATATAACACCTTGCCACAGGGAAGTCTGAATACAGCACAACAGTGACTAAGCACCATTTGCAGGTCAAGGATTTTTTTTTTTTTTTTTTTTCAGTATTTTTAAAGCTCTGCATAGAAGACAGCTGTTCTGGAGGAGCAGTTTTAATAACAAGTGCCTCAGAGCATCTGTGTGCAAAAAAGTATTTAGGAGATACTGTAGAGAACTGAGAAGTGTTTGTACAGTGGAGACACTGTACATACATTTGGATCTTAGAACATAAGCAAACATGTAAGTTGGCAGGGTGGAGAGTCATGTCAACTTGGGAAGATGACTCCAGGCTCCCATGTTTGCTTCCTAGCTGCTGCTGACTTCCTATGTGGGTCTGAGCAATTTTCTGACATTCCTTGCCTGAACTGACCCATTTCCATTTCTATGATGGACGTACTATTACCTATCTATTGTTAAAAAGTACCTGGAGGTTTACTTAATTAGTATTTCTAATTCATTAGTACCTCTCAGTTAGGTTGGAGCTCTCAGAAGAGAGAGCATCTAAGACAAACCTCAAATCTACCTCCTCATCCCTCAGATATTCCTGGTCCAAGGTAAAATCTTGACTTGTGTCCCTGATGATGCCTCCTTGAGGATGTCTACCTTTCCTCTGAAGCTCCATGCAACTAAAGCAGAGCCTTTCATAGAACCATAGAATTACAGAATAGTTTGGGTTGGAAGAAACCTTTTAAGATCATCTAGTCCAAGACCACTGCAATGAGCAGGGACATCTTCAATGAGATCAGGTTGCTCAGTTCCCCTTTCAGCCTCTGCCCACAAGCTTTCATCACTGCTTCCTCTCTTAATCTGTTTGGACAACACCAACATCTTGCCCATCCTCAGGTCCATTTTATGATGTCTCTTTACTAAGTTATTTTTCTAAGTCCTTGCATGTGGTCATATCTGGATTCAGTTGATTTTTTTTCTGAGCTACAGTTCTAGGTTTGGCTACTGTTATGTAATTGTTCAAACTCCTGCTTTCTTCCTACACCTTTGCCTACCTGCCTGAGTACCTGCCTTGTTTTCTGGAGCTGTTGCACCAACAGAAGGTCATGCCTCAGTCCATCTTCAGGGTGTTTTGTGTTGAATGGGGAACTCACAGGTGCCATTTTCAGTGTCTGTTTCACTTGCTGAAATACTGTCTAACATCAAGCGTTTCACCAGAGAAATATTGGGAGGTCTGTATGCTATAGTGATGATAATAGAAAAAAGAGTTGCTTCTGTGTCTTCTATTCAACAGAGCAGTAGGACAAACATATCATTCTACCTGTTTTATTCTACTTTTCTTTCTGTCTGAGGAGATGGGACACATTCCAGACACAAGACTTAATCATTATGTTGCAGAGTTCAGGCCTGAGGAACAAGTTTTTCTTCATCTCCATCATGAGTGTAATCTTATTTTATGAAAATTACTTCACTATCAGAGTAATTTCTTGGGATGCCGCCAACAGAAGACCTTTGTCATCATTTTTTCTAAAAAGTAATGCAGTTCATCATTCATTTAAAGTGCATGAAAAGTAAATGCGACATTTTAATTTGTGCAAAAAGCACTGTTTTGGTTTCACATTTTGGGGCATTAAAAAAAAAAGGAATTCCAGATCACATCAAAGCAGTATTTTTTCTTCCTTGCCGTTTAACTGCTGCACTGGAAATGGTGGAAATCTGTAGCATATCCTCCTTACAGGGTCTCTGGTGTTTTCACCTACTGAAAACAGGTGTGTACAGTCGATGAACCTTATTAAACCAAAGTTAGGTTTGGCCCTTGGATGCTCACACTTAATTGCTCAACTCCAAGTGGTGACTTAGTAGAGAATCCCTACAAAGCTCCTTTGATATGCTCTTGGGGGGTCAACTGCTTACCCTGTCTTCTCTTTCAAATACTTTGTTGAGATAAATACTAATGAAGACTGATTAACCCAATGGGACATCCTCTGGACTTGGCTTCTTATCCATTTGTTTCAGGGAAGCTTTCCTTGTGTGCTCGTGAATTTTTGAATTGCTTTGATGTTTTGACAGTGGATGTGTAGGAATCTCAGCACTGAACATGATAGCTTTACATTCCAAAGTCAGCTCCGGATTTGCTCTACTGTAATGTTTGGTTTCCTTAGCGCTGGCATTCCCAGTTCCCTGGTGACACTGACAGTGGAGTGCTGCTTATCTGTGGAGCCACATTGATGATAACGAGCAGGGTCTCTTTTGTTTTGCATTGCTTCATGTTTACAGTGTCACAGGAACATGGGCAGCCCAAACCTATCATGTCACACTGACAAAGCAGGCTGCAATTACAGAAGATGTTGGGGATTTGTGAGTTCACTGCACGTTCAGGAAACCATGAGGCTGATTTGATGATCAGCCAAAAGTGCATCTTGCTTCTCTTCCACAAGAGGAAGATAAGGACTTGTGCTATTGCTCTCTAGAAGAACCCTTGAGAAGGAGGGACTACTTGAGGCCTTGGCACTGAGGGCAACCCTTGCACATCTGATCTCCCAGGAAAAGTATGATGTCCCAAAGAGCAGACAGGAAGCTCTAACCAAAATAAAACACAATGCAAGAAGTATTGGCAGAGCAATAAAATGCCAGCAAAGGCACCTGAGCTGTGCTGATCTGACTGCCCAAGGTAGCCCCAGGGACTGCTCTGCTCTGGAAAACACAGCCCCAGCATGGTGGGAGGCAGACATGACTCCCACCGCCCTTGTGGGTTGATGTCCATGCTGGAGCAGGAGTTATGGGATAGCATTTTCAAGCTGGCACCATGGCAATTCTCCACATTTTTGGAGAGGATGCCACCGCCAAGTGTCCTCAGGGCATAGGAAAAATCTTATCTAAGATAAAATATTATGTAAAATGTGGAGCCTGTAATATTTCTTATGGGGGATCAAAAATTTAAACACTTTTTCTCCTAAAAAGAGTAGGTTTTTTACTTGCTTTTCATTTTCTTCATGTAAAGAGAATAGTAACAATCCCACTGAGTTCTGCTCATCTGTAGGTAATGATTTGTACAGACCTCCCTTGCTCTGAGTGGCTTTTGTTTCAAAGAATGAGAGCTGGTAATTTGAGTGGGTGCTTCCCATCTGCAAGTCCTGCATCCTGTGCACACACCTTCAAGGGCACCTGGCCTGGCAGTCTGTCAAGAGCACTTCTTAAAATGACTCCAGTGAGTTAAACAGACCATATGGGCAGATGCAATGTTATTCCCCTAAAGGGGAAACCTTACTTCTCTAAGATTGCTGGTTTGGGAAACTGTGTGAAGGGATCTGGGTTTTTTTTAATGTGTCAGGCTGTATTTATTTGGACTCTCCCCCCCCTCCCCCAGCCTTTTTTGTGCCTCCTCTTCCGCCTTCTCCCGACTCCCGCCGTTATCGCGACATGCCGCGCTTATCGCGACCCCCGCAGACCGATAAGGAATCCCCCGGCACTGCTCCCCCCTCCCCCTCCCCTATCGCCAATCGCGGATATTCCGACACGCTCCCATATCGCGATACCCCGCGGGGGTCGCTGTGGGGGAGGGGTCAAAGGTCATCGGTTGCAGACCCCCCCCCCCGCCCCTCCCCCACCCCTCCGGGGGGGTCTCGGTTCGATCCCAACCCGGGCGGGACTTTCCGGGGGGAGGGGGGAGGGGCAGCGGTTTCACTTCCTGCCCCGGGGGTGGGGGAGGGGCCCGGCGGGTGCGGATGGGGGAGGGGCGGATCGAGACCTCCGGGATCCCCTCCCCCCACACCCCCCGAGGGGGTCTCAGGGTGCCGCGACCCCCAAAATTGGGTTGGGGATGGGGGGGAGGGGTCGAAGAGCTCCTG